>RAHM01000157.1:1525373-1681842 GCA_003713295.1 Parotia lawesii | reverse complement strand
CCCCCCCCCCCCCCCCCCACCCCCAGCATGTGGTTTGCTGCAGCCCACCCGGCTAAAAGGATATTATTAAGAGAGAATGAAAAAGCAGGACACTAAAAACTACTTCATGAAAAAAGGAAATGTTAGCTATAAATCCTACACCTGAGCATATCACCCTGCCCCGAGACAGGTGGACAAATCCCTCACTCACCCTGTGGCAAGCCACACTGCAAAAGACAGCAGATAGACCCAGTATTAGTGTTGACTTGGGACTACTGGAAGCACGGTGGTCACACACTTGAGTCAGGCTTTTTCCATCTCAAAACTACTTTTTCAGTGTCTTTTGTCCTGCAGTGAGTGTAGGAGGAGTTCTATGAACACACTGGATGACCCCCAAAACTAAGAAAATTATAGCCTGATCAGATTTTCTAGTACTAGCCAGTGACTATAATCCACAAAAATGCTAGAAATTACTAGTTTGGTAAGAAGAATGTAAGGGATTTTTATATGCCAATAGCAGGAAATTCATGTTATTTTGAAAAATGTTGTCTATATTTGCATAAGGCCTTAGAAGAGAAAGAAAAAGTTTACCAGAAATGTTACATCTGGTACCACTCTGGAGTTTCTCATCATTACACACTCCTTTTTCCTTTGTTTTCAAATTCCCTTTTGACTCATTTAAGGCTACATCTCCCTCCTGCCCCCCACACAAGACACATCTAGCGATGGAAACCTAAAACTCACCTGTAACTAAAAAAACCCAAGACATTATACTCCTGAGTGAAGAAGACAACCAAATTTCTTTCCTATTTTTCTCATTTTCTTCAAAGACAATGCTTGCAAAATACATTATGGACTTAGAAAACTCACTTATTCCTCTGTTAAACAATACAAAATGACAGAACACAAGAGCATATGTAATATGAGTTTAGAAGTGCCATTTATCAGAAGTCAGTTTGGGTCAAGGTTGCCTTCTGTAATGTCTAAGATAGACATAAACTCAATCTCTCATAACTAATGGGTAATAAAATACTGAGAAACAAGTTGTGAGATTATGCAAGTGTTATAAATTTTTTTACCAAGAATCTGGATCCAAGAAAAATTCTAAAATGGGAAGGGGGAAGGGAGGCAGAGAGTTTTACAGAGATTCACACCTTGATTTCATGGCTCATTCACTTCAGTATCAATAGCTTCCACACAGAAAATGCACTATTATTTCACATAATGGAGGGGGCAGCTAAATGATTGGCTTCATTGCACACTGCAGCTACATTGACATTTGTAAAAATGTCCAAATCCAGAGGGATAAATAATTCACAGCTTTGCTGAAAGATAGTACTAAAGGGTTTTGATAGATTGATAAAGAAGAATGCAGCTGTAAAAGTCTGGCACATCCAAGATTCAGGGAATTTGGACTAGCCTACTATGTCCACACATTTCTAGAGAACTGTTAAACTAACCCCCTCTAAACTTTATTTTTCAGCTTTAAATTATCCCTATGATAAAGCACAGGAAGATTAGAAAGAATTATCAAAAAAATACCAGAGCAAAATGAGTCTGTAAAAGAAGCTTCAGGAAGGCAATGAGAGAGGGGGTTGGCTTGTAGTTTTCTAATTACTTCTTTAAACACATTCTTAAATTGGAACGAGAATTATAACTTAGAGTTTCTTTCTCTATGGTTTGACAAATCAACAATTTATCCATTGTAAAAATAATGACATGTTTCATTTATTTTCACTGGTTCTTTTAATAGAATATTTTAGTCTTAAAATTGCAAGGACAGCTGAAAAGCTTGTTTGAGAATGCAGAAATCTGTGCATTACAGAAACATCTGTGATGCCTAATTCTGTTAACAATGAATGTAATGGCTTTATTTGTTTCTCATGGTATCCTTTGCATTCCAAACATTCGAGGATATTCACTCAAATAGACATTTATCTGATTTTAACCCTGGAGGGCCCTTGTCCCATCCACGTTCCATCCAGCCAGAGCTGGGATGCATTTCAAAACCAATCCTCATCAGATATGTGGTTGCAGAATAAAAAAAGGGGTCAATTCTATACAAAACACAAATTTTCCCCTTGAAGCACTTCACTTCCTGAACTGACAATAGGACTAAGAAATAACTCATTCTCCCACATATTGATATGGCACATAGAGCCTGAAAAGACCTGGCTCAAGAATCACCAAGCCCAACCCCCCATGTTGTAGGGTCCTTCTCACCACTGAAAACATTTCTAGATATGCTTTTAATTTTTGTAGATTTTTCAGGACCTAAAAGTTTGTTTATATCTGTTTATATGGTAAATAGTGTCAGAACAGTAAGAAATCTTGTGGTGTGGGTTATATTAAAAATGTGTCCAATTTGTTTATTTTACTTTTTTTTTTTCAATTTTCCTCCTACACAGAGAGGTCTTAAACAGGTGTGGACATGTCCTTAAACAGGTGCCTCCTGTTCTCCTTCCATTCCTTCAGTTTTAGTCTTTTAAGCATTCTTCTATTCCTCTACTCTAATTTCATCTTGGGGCTCCCCGGCATTCCACTCTCCTATCTCTCTGATCCACAAACCCACCTTCTTCTTTGGACATTCATCTACTATCTCTGAGCCGCAGAGTCAAAAATCTACCCTTGTATTCCAGACCTAACCCTTTTCCAAACTAAATTCTGAGCATGTCTCTCTGAGCTCCTGTGGATAACTGTCAAATTAAGGTCAAAATTGTAACATCTCCTTCCTGAGGTATTTGAGGCTACTTTCTTACTCATTTACTGTGGATAAGGGTATATATATTCATATCACAAAGATGTCATCTTTAACTTGGCTTGCTCCTAGTTTTCAAATGTCAAGGATGTGGAAGATATCGAAGTTCTACTGCACAGCACCTGCCCTTCCACACCTTCACCAAGACAAAATTTTTTTCTGGATGATCATCTATTGCCTTCATGTTCACGACTTTCTTTTATTTGGAATTGAATAAAGGAACGTCAGTACTTCAATGTGTACAAAACACTGATGCTTACAAAGATTTTTTACTGGTCTCACTGAGTGAGACAAGCAATGCATCTGCTTGCAGCATAGCCACTCCCTCTTCTACCACAATGTGACTTCTTGAAGCTTTTCTTCAGCTTTTCCTCACCTTATTTAAATACTAACTGACATTCAAGAGTTTGAAGCTCACCTCCAGCTTATGATTATTTCCTTCATGTGGTGAATTTTCACACAAGAAGCTTCAGGCTCACACCCAAGATCCTCTTTATGCTTGGGAGAAATTTCTAGTAAAACTCACGGAACCACATTTTCATCTTTCAAACAATTTCTACCAGTGTCCTTTCCCTAACAGAAGCTGAATAATGCTCATCCTATTGGTGCATCTGATCCATTAACTGCTATTTTTAACTGCGTCATTTCCTTATTGCTTTTTGCTCCCAGTCTCCAATGTAGACCAGATGGTGAACTGTCCATAGACCAAATTCACGCTTTGCGTCTTAAAGAGAGCTCAGCAAAGGAAAATCCCATCTCATATGTAGGGCCCCAGTAGCTGTGGCAACACAAAATTGTGAAATGCTAGTTCTAACACACAGCGTGACCATAAATAATAACCATAAACTCTTCTGAGTTCTGAAAAACATTGTTTTTAATACTTCTACAATCTTTTTTATAGCATTAAATGTTCTCACTGGAAACTTTATCACATTTAGCCTACACAGAACAGGGTGACATTCAGATCACCTGACATTAGACACCTCCAATGTAGTCATTTCATTCTGTGGTAATTCTCTAAACTTCCTCTAGTGAAGACAATAGATGAACAAACACTTCTGGGCACAACTCATCTCATCCTGAATAGTCATCTATGGCAAATGGGAATCGTGGCATTGTTGTGCTTATTTTCTCCTACTGTTTATGGAGACAGACAGAGCTGCAGTGCAGAAACACATACAGGCAGTGTAGATGTCCAAAGTAAGGAGATGTAAATCCCGGTCCTGTTATGATGCCTGGTGGCAGAAGGCAGCAGTGTACCTTTCTCTGGACCTTTCAAGTTCTGTCTTTATTTAAGGTGTTCTTAGCACAAAACTTGTACCAAGGGCGTATGTGCAGGGAAAGTTTGTCTCATCAAACACAGCCAAAAGAACATAACAGTTATTTTCTGTTCCACAAAAGATTTAGCAGCTGCTCATTTCTGATATAGAAAATACACTTAACCATAGTTTCAGCTGGCATGAGAACAATGAGAGCTTGAGTCTTGCATTTTCCTTAATCGTCATATATTTTTAATTAATTTTAAAGTTTACTCACCACCATCTCCTTTGCCAGGTTTCTTGTACGTGACCTAAAACTAACCCTTGGACAAATGTAAAAGCAAAGAGAGCTCTTAAACAGTATCTGTATGTTCTTTTGTCTTGGGAAATGTAAATTAGGGCACTGGGTGAATAACACTGCTTGGCTTTGTGTCATGAAATGTAATTGTAGAGCTATGGCAGGGTCAAGATTTATGAAGCTATCAGGACTGGAGTGGGCAGGGGGCCAGCTTACACCTGCAGCTCTATTTTTGCTGCTTTCCAGACAAGTAACTCTGGAGTAAGGTGACATTATCAGTAACAGATTGGCAGGCACCCCTTTGAGATGGACAGGAGCTGTCAAGACTGGGGAAGAAATGATGAAAATAAAAGACAAACAAATTGCTAAGCTGAATTTATAAAAAGTAAATAGAAAATATATTTGAATAAGAACAAAGATAGTAATAGAAATAGTAAATAATGTGAGCAAATCAACAAAATCCCTAACTATGTACACATGAACAAGAGGGAAAGAGGAGTTGTCTTAAGGAAGTTAAAGGAAGTAAAGGATGTTTTTGCACAGTGATATGTCTCAATAACAACTTATTTTTAACCCAATGAGCTAACCTAAAAAATGCCATTTTACCGGTAACTAGTGTGGTCTGTTGAAAAAGAAACAAACAAACAAAAAACCCAAACAAACAAAAAACCTTCACCACAAACCAAAACAAAACAAGCAACAAATAAATAAAAGCACCAGCATATGTAAGTGTCTCTGCCTCAGTGACTGGATTTCTATCGATGCCTATCATATTATCCTCTTTCTTATTCACAGCTCGCTGACCAGATTACAAAATCACCACTTCTGAGGCTGCTGGGGAAAGCAAAATAATCTTCACAAGAGCCAAATACACAAAATGAAGGATTACAGAGAAAAGATTCAGCATTTCTTGTATATGCTCTGCATCACCTTTCTGGTTATTAAGTGGAGCTTACATTATTGTGGCAGAAATTTGACAAGCCATTTGCCACAAAAAAATCTTATATATAGAAAGTGGGTTTTTTGTAGTGAGGCAATATCTAAGAAGTCCTAATTTACTTGAGGGTATTCAGCGTACAATTTTATATTTCTTCATACTATTCTGTTGATTGAATGCAAATAGTCATAATTTCCATTAAACAAGAGTGTCAGAGCAAATAGAATTTTTTCTATTTTTCAATTTATGAGCATACATTCATTTTTCACATATTAATTTAAATTGCAGTCTTTTACGTGCTAGAATCTTTGCTTCTCCTGGATATTTTTCCTCAATCACAGAACACAAAACACAGATGTGCACATAGTGAAAGAAACCATCAAAACACCCACCAAAAATGGTGTAGTTTTTCTCTACATATATAATTATTTAAAGAACTTTTTTCAATATTGTAAATTTATATATTAGGAAGGTTAGTTAAACAAGAGAAATTATTATTTTCTGTGGAATCCTTAACAGGGAGAAATAAGGACACTTAAACCCAAAGTGAACAAGAAACTATAGTGAATTCTCACAATCACACAACTGTGCCTCTGCTTTTGCGCTCGCACCAGGTGGATATGCTAGATTCTCTGTGGTTTCAGATGCTAGGAATCCAAGCCTAGCCTGCTTTACCAAAAACACCCCTATTTGTAACAGACAGATGTAAAACACACAAAGTGACAGCTATTAAGCTAGAACAAATTGATACAGGTAATTTTGAACTCTGTAGGTTTCAGGTGCCAACACATTGGTAATGCCGCTTTTCTCTTTCACATTTTGAACTCCCAGTAAATCTTGGTTCAAAGCCTTTTTTGTATTTACAAATTCCTCAACCCCACCCATGCAACATCATAAGGAATCAATATATCCTTAGTTCTCTCCACCAGGGCTCAGTTGTTTTGTGGTTGTTTTCTTTTTTCTTTTGTTAACTTAGATTCCATATGTTAATGTTAGAATCCATTAGCAAGATCTTCTATACTCTCAACCAATAGAGTGTAAATTTTTATTAAAATCTGAATAGAAAGACAGATAGTGCAGAAATTATCATTAAAGTGTTTCCATGTGAAATAAAATTATCTATTTAATGCTTTAGTTCCATCTAGCTAGAATGAGATTTCTGTTGGCATCCAGAAAATTCAATATGGCAATCTGGCATTGCGTTTCTCATTGGAAGCTTCCACTGCATTAATGCGCACTATAAGAGGTAAAAATTGGATGGAAATCATCCCATTATTTATGCTTTTAAAAAGTCAGAGTCTTACCACTGCACAATACTCAGAAAGTTGATTCCGGGAGGGAGTTTATGTATTAAGCCTGGACTTCAAGTTAAATGGAAGAGAGCATACCTAAACTCTGGGCACTGAATTGCTACTATACATTTTCATTGCTGCTGGCACTCACCAGACAATAGGTGTGAAAATAGCAATTAAGTTGCAAAGCTTGACTACTTACCACATCACTACATGTACTTCTGTCTTTTCCTGCTGTTTATATCTAAATTTAAAAATGATACAAGAACATTTTATGTCTAAAGTTCGATAGATCCTATTACAATTTCTTCCTCACCTTAGTGTACTTTTTAACAGTGTGTACAGCAGAAAAGGGCAAGGAATTAATCAGAATGCCAAAAGAGTTGGGTTACACAGTGTGTAGAAAGCACTTCAGCTACATTATTTGCTCAATTTCTGTAGGGAGTTGTGAAATAGAGGTCTTAAATTTAACGTGTCTGGCTTACTTCCACCTGGATTCACTTCAAACCCATTGCCTGCAGCTTGCTGAATACAGAGTGGGAAATCAGTCATTACATTAAGAACTGATGGCAAATTATTCCAATTCACATTTTTCAGCTGGTATGTTTTTTAACCTGGAGCAACACCAAATTGAAAAATTTTGCAAGCTGGGCATAAAAGCTGTGTTGTAGACTAAATATATTTCCAGTTCTGTGAAGTCCACAAGGGGATATTTCTCCAGCATTTTTCCAGTTGCTATGCTACCCACTGAAGTTACAAGGCACACTATATCTTCAGCTCTCATCCTGTTCTTTTTCTCTCTGCTACCAGTCAGTGTCAAAGCCACTCAGCTGCTGTGATCTACAGTTTAGCACTGACCCAATTTCAATACATTTATAAATGCCTGATACAGACGTATAGGCTATTTGCTGCTAGGATAAAAACACACCTTTAAAATTAACCTGCTGCACTTTCTGGTTTGAAGCGTGCATTTTGGTTCAATGATATTGCAGGAGTTGTATATCTTTTCTGTTCTCTGTCAAAAACATAGTTGTTACTCAAATGCATTTCAATAGCTCATGGAGACATTACACTGCTCTACAAAGCACTGATACACGTTCCTTACTTAATTTTTTGAGAAAACTCTGACAATTTCTAGAACTTACAGAGATGAATGAAAATTTTACTTCCTGGAGTCTTATATAATATAGAAACCAAATCGCAGTATAGGAAGGAAATCTGTCAGGCTTGTACTCTGCTACCGATGTCATTTTAGCCAGGGGACCCTCGTGGCTGTGTAACACTAGACGTGTTTAAACGCTTATTGATTTTGTGATGTTGACAAATGTAAATTTACAAGTTACAGGAGAAGGTTTTAATCATGTCACAAGACAGCAGGTCCAAAATAGGTTTCCAGTGTATCATAACATGGACTGGATACAGAAAAATTTTGATGCAAAATACACCAAAAAAAGTCCCCAGCCCCAACTGATTTTTTTTATTATTTTTAATGCATTCAATTTAACCAAGACACAAGTTTCATTCCTGTAACAATGTAGTGCTTACTCTCTATTATCCCCATGAAAGTATTTATAATTCAGTGACAGTATAAAGGGGAAAGGGTTTAATTTGAGCTAATGTTTCACATGAAATGCAACTGTGACAAATACATTTCTGGCATAGTGCCACTCAAAGCAGTTTTGCCTGGACAGTGTTATGAGAGTCTTTAATTACTATGACTAGCTGGTCAAGACAGGGACTTGTTTCTGTATGTTTTCTTGTTTGCATTTCTGTAGAAGATTTGTATGTTCAGAGACATTTGGTTATAAGCATAAAGACATTGGTCAGTACAGCATTTTCCATTAGTAGATCTCAGTATGCGGAGGGACATTTTAGCATCCATGTGGGAAATTGGAAGAGAGAAAGCGGGAAGAGCATATTTCCTGGAGATCATAGAGTGAGCAAGCGGCAAATATAGGAATAGAAAGAAATGGATTGAAATGCGAAAAAAGAAGAGCTGTGGGTACAGTTTTATCACAGCTTCATAGTGAGTGAAGAGTTTCTTCCCATCTTTTCCATGATGAAAGACCTACCAAAACTAACTTGATCATGGAGAGAAAGGGGTCAGCATTCTTCTCATACTTTGTTCAATGGCCATTGCTTGGGATAAACTTTCATCTGTCCCAAGAACAAAAAAAAAACCTTAGACAATTATTCCCTTTTGTCTGTATCTGGAGGTATGAACAGAAGTTTTAATTCATTTTTCATGTTTGAGGATATCAGCAGTACCCTGATGACTAAAAAATATGTCACCTCTACCTACTTACTTTGCTCCTTACCACAGCTGAGAAAAGCTTTGGTCTGTCGAAATGTCTGCTTGAGGTTTTTAGAGATTGCTCTCTGCCTGGTAAAAAACTACTTATATACTGCTCAATACAAATTTTTCATTTGGTTTTGGCTTTAGCATAATTTTAGCGCCTTATAATTTGAACCATACTTCATAAACAATACGTTTTCTAGAAACTAGCAATAGTTTCTGGCTCTTGTGATCCAATATTGTAAATACAGTCAGCAAGCAGTATGCTATGTTTTAAATGTTCAGATAAATATTTCATAGTTCACAGCAATATTTCAACCATGGAACTAATAGCAACTGGCAAACTTGGAACATGAAACTTGCTAGATGACATATCAAAAGCATATGTCTTGGCACTGCAGTTTTGAACGAAGTTTTGAGTGCCTGAAGCTGTGAAATACTTTGAAAAACATGTTCTGACAGGTCATTCAGTATTTCCTCTTAGTTAGGTATAAAATAATACTTAATTTACTCTTTGCTTTTCATATAATATGATTTACACCATCATGAAGTGTATTATTTCTTTTTCTAATATACATAGGGTTCACCCGTAATTTGCATTTTTTTCTTTTATTTTGTTTAGTCTGGATGGTATGAAACATCTTTTAAACTGTACCATGTCCTTACTGATGAAAGCCACACAAGTCTTTAAACGAACCATTACAGTCAAAGGTCACCAAGGTATAAGAATTTAATGCTGATCCTCACATAAATAAAACCCCACAGCATGACAGACTGATCTTCCAACAGCACAGAAGTCAAAATGCCGAATAACTTTATAACTTTGTTTATTCTCCTAAATACAACGATGCATTAAAATGTGGTTATCTGTCAGAAAACCTGTTAGTTGTAAACTGTAACAATTTTAAAGCAATGACCATTGTTACATTTTGCTCTTTCAAAATATTAGCTTCAGAATGAATGACTGATAACTGTGGGGGTTTGTGCATGTTTCCACAAGGCAACAATCCAAAGATTGAAGGGAAAGTAAACTGTATTTTTTTTTGGCAAGATAATATCTGAGTGCTTATCATATAATTATTATCTGTACTTATAAGTTTGTTGAGTTTTTATTTGGTTTTTAGATATTGTAGGCTTACGCAGTTGTGGTAGAACACCAAGAAAGTGGGTAATTACGTAATGCAGAGTAAGTTTGCCAGGGGTAACGATCTATAATGAGCTAGTGTGTTTGTACTCTCACCTGAATTGCTGGCAATGGCTATCACTGAGCTCACCTCAGTAGCATCTGTAGAAACCAGGGAGGTGCCTTTACTGCCCGGAGACATTTAATCAGGAATTAATGGACCTCATTATCTCTACAAAAGGTAATCCCAAACCTACATTGTGGTGGTGCTTACTCTCTCTTACCCTCCCTTGTTTTCAACATTTATACGTCTCCAACTCTGGCAGACTTTTTGAAGACACACAGAATATACCCTCACTGTGCCTCAGATATGAGAAAACAGTACATCTCTAGTCTGCACATTAGAATTTGAGTTAAAAGTATACAGCTAGTTTATGGAAGAACTGAGATCAACTAGACAGAAGTTGATCTGTCCCAAGGTTTCTGGTTTACAGAAAGGAATTTAGAGAGGAAGAAATAAAAAGAACTGAAAACAAGAAAGATGCATATAAAAGGATGTTACTTGTAAAAACTTCATTTGCAGCTCATGTGGCCAAGTCAAGCTATAGCAACCTGACTAACAAAATTCAGCAATTCACCTAATTGTCTCTAAATCAGTTTTGGAGTTTAAATAAAAAAAAAAAGAGTAAACAAATTAGAAAAAGAACTAATTTAATTTTCCAAAAGAAATGTTGAATAATAAATTAATATAAATTAAATACTGAAAAAAATTTTAAAATTAAATATTGAAAAATTAAATACTGAAACATCCATTTTTGCAGACATCTTTTCAGTTTAGGAGAAAATAATGTTCCTGAATTTAGAAAACATTTTTCTGCAATACAGAAAGTTTTTCCGCAAATACATTCATATAGAAAATAAATTGCTCATGAAATGTATATCTCTGACTAGAGAAATCATTTCCATCGGTGGGCAAAAGGAAGCAGAATTCTGAGGTTTTTAAACCTGGATTCATGTCTGGGACAAGAATATGGTTTACATTTATAACTTTCAGAGTTAACAAGTTGAAAAAAATTACTTATACTGAACTTCTGTAATTCACAGGGGTTTTTATTTCACCCCATTTCACTCATCTCAACAGAAATGAGCTATTTTACCCATTTAAACCTACATGACAAGCAAAAATTGCTTATATAGCACAAAAGAAGGTCGAGAAAAACCTAATTTTTTTTTTTCCTGCACATCCTCCCCAAATCAGCTCACACAAACCAGGCCAGAGAATGGTATCTTGCCTCAGCACAGGAGTGGCCAGGCCAATACGCCTTGCTGAGATACACACTGCAAACCTAAGCCAATGAACTTTTCTGGAAGTTTATTGCTTTAAACACTGTGCTCTGGGATGTCTGTAGACCCTGCCCTGTTCAACAAACTTACCTTCTAGGTGTGCCCAAGATAATTGATTTAAAAATAATTCAAGTATTCTTTCACAGCCACAGTCACACCTTTGAACTATAGGAATGTAAAGCCCTGGTGCTGCAAAAGCTCTCTCTCCTAAGAGCATTAGGTGTAGCAATGAGACCAGCTACTCAGGTTACTTAGAAAATTAGAGTAGGTCAGAATTGTTGTTTTAACAGCTATGATCAAAGCAGTGTTGAGTGAAAGGAGGGAATGCAAGGCTGATTTACAGATAACAAGGACAGAAGTACCACCCCAAGCTTTCAGTACTGCATGCTATTCGCAGAATTTGAGTCACACAGAACACCGAACAATTGAGTCACAGGTACAATCTGTCATGTGCCATTTTTAGCATTTGCTATTGTTTCCTCATCAACAAAGTTGAAAAAGTTTCAATGAAGTTGAAATATACAGAGTTCAGCATCTCATAATGCATAGTAGTAAAATCAAAATAATGAAATCAACAGAAAATACTGCAACTCACTGGAATGCTTTCCACAAACATGTTGATGAAATCAGGCCAAAACAACATATTGGATGGAATTTTTTTTCCACTAGAAACCATGTCAGCAACTTTAGTCATTACAGTTGCTCTAGGTTTACGTTATTGTAGGAAGAAAAACACATCTTAAAAAAATGGGGTTGTTTTTAACAAGGACGTGGGAGTACAAAGTGCTTGACAGTGTAGTGTACTGAACAAGAAGTTCTGAGTTCTTCCTATTCTCTACAAGAGGGACAAAAAGACCTGTTACATCTATTATTAGCTCCTGTTGAGAAGCTTGATGAAAATAAGAAAGCAATTTATTATTACATAAACTCTCTTAGCACAGTTCTTCAGAAAGAATAAAAAATATAAGTTACAATTCAGTTTTTGCAGCCTCTTATAAAACAGACTTTTTGGGCAGGTTTTTGGTGCTAAAACAGCATTCAGGCCTTAAATAAGCAGTTATTTAACATACACAATGGCCCCTCCAGAGGCTTTAGGAAAACAGGTCCTTGCTGACAAGGCAAAACAGTTTGCACTTCACCTCTTTTATGAAGTGCTACAATCTGAGTCCTGGCCTTCAGTTTTCCTTTACCTGCATAATCCTAAACAATGAGATCTTTAATGAAAAGGATGAACATTTCAGCTTCTTTTATTTGCCATTCAAAGCAAAGATTTTGAAAACCGTGTTTTCAAAGCACCCATGTGAATTACAGGGAAGGAATTTCTCAGAACGGTGAGCCATAATGACACCTTTGTGACTTGGGCAAAATGACAGTGTTAGTGCCAGTAATATCAGATAACATTATTTATATTAATGCCTTCTGCCTGAGAGTGAAGCACCCCTAGAATGTAACTTTGCAGAAAATCAGCATTGTATTCTGAAGTTGCAAAATGCTGGTCACAAGGGGTTTCAAACACTCCATCAACTTTTTTAAGTGCTATAGCAACACAGTAATGGCAGATACCATAACCCTTCAATACACAGGTATACAACCGAAATGCATTTTTTTCTGGAATATAGTATTCCATAAATAAATAGAATGGGGCCTACAGTGTCAATAGTAGCATTACTCATATTTTAGGGGATTCAACAAGGCTTGAGAAACTCACTGATCACCAGGTGGGCACAGGAACATGCATAAGAAATCAGACACACTGAAGTATGCATCCTTGTAATGCATTTTATAACAACTCAGAGTCCCTGAAATTGTGCAAGCAGGCCTGAGTTGGTCACAGGCAGCGCAAATCTAAGAAACAAGAAAACAAGCTGGATCCCCCACTGAAGTTCTTTTCTATTTTATATCAAGGCTCTGGGATAAGGATAACCCTAAATTTATGCAAGCATGCTCCTTTGAGATCACAGTTCATCCTCGCCACAAGCCTTGGCTGAGAATTCCCACTGTCCACTGTTCACCCACATATTTTATCTATGAATGATTTCTTCAATAGGTTGGCTGATAATCCCAGCACCCCAAAAGGTTTGTGATCCTTGCACAGGACTGCTGTACAAATAACTACTCATTTATTTTATGGCCCTACTGTTTCTTATAGGAGAACACTCACAGTCAGTGCGTACCTCTTGTGGTGCCACCGGGCCATGTAAATGCTGTTGTCCAGCTGTCCATCACAAGAACAGTCAGCAGCACAGAAAAGTGTTTTCATTTAATGAAAGGCCAAAAACATTATAAAAGTAAGACTCAGTTTCTCAGAAAAGGTAGGTTTTTGTCAAACATCCTTTTATCCTTTAGCTTTGCTAAAGTTTCCAGAAAAGAAACACGAGCTTTTTGCCCAGCCTTCACCAGCCATACCACCTTCCTTTGCATATACCTTACACCGGGGTAGAGTGTGTGTTGTTAATGCACAGACATTATCAAGGATCTTTATTGTGGAAACATTTAACTCACAGAGATTGCAAAACTCTGGATTGAAAATTGCAAACTCTCAGACTTGCTGAAACCACCAGAGCAGCTTAGTCCAATTGTTGCATTAAGTCATTACCATTACACAAACAAAACACTGCGGTGGACTTTGCTGGTGTCAGAAGGTGGTGTTTTGCCACACTGCCTAATTTACAAACCTTTCTGTATACAGGCTCTTCTGTAATAAGCCTTTACAGGTTTGGCAATGTCAGAGAGGAAGAATTCATCTTTTTGTATGGAATAACAGATCTAAGTTGTAGGACAGCATTTTACTTACAAATCAACCATTTATTTCTTCCTGCACTTAACAAACTCATACTAAAAGTCCATTCAGAATGTGAGAAACAGAAAAAACAGAATACCTAAACTGAAAGCAGATGGATAGAAGTAAATACAGAAAATTTATTCTCCTGGTGGAAAAAAAAACCCCTTAAAACAACAACCTGATTGTTATTCTTTTTTTTCCCATTGGCATCACTAAGGATTACACTTTAAGAAAATATAAAACTGGTACTGTAAAGTGAGAATTCATCTTTTCATTTTGTTTGTTTGCATTTTTTTACATGGAGAGTGGGAGTGGGGAACACCTCATTTTGATATTGGGGAAATTACCATGAGGAAATAAATACAGTTTTCTATGATTCTTCTTACCAGAATTAGTTGAAGTGTATAAGCTACAAAAATAATTTTGCAAATAATTCCACTCAGAGAAAAATACTATTGAAAGTTTGTACCACAAAACAGTGCAAACATCCTGCCACAATAAAAAATCGTATGCAGCCTGCTAGCAAAATGTTTCAAATTAGCTTTTCGCCCAGGAATCACACTGCTCTTATCAGAAAAGGATATGTAGTGTTGTCTTACAAACAAAAAGAAATTAAATTTGGTTTATGAAAAAAACCAATACCTTTATATCCTTTTATAAGGATATCGTGAGGTACTGTAAGGTTTAAAATGTAGCTGTTTAAAAGAAAAGAGTATTGTTTCTTTCCTTGTAGAGAGGCAGAACTAACAAGGACAATATTGCAGTACTGAGAGGAGAGCGGTGTTTACTCTGCATGCACGCTGTGCACAGAAGCCTCCACGTCTTCCTGAATGACCTGGCCTGGTTCTTACACTGGGAGGAAAACTGTGAAATTGCAGGAATGTAAAATCACTACCCTGAGGACAACATGTCTGGTTCAGGGCAAGGACTTGAACTTGTCTTTTAATTTGAACTGTGTGACCTAACCAACAGGCCACGAAGAGGATGGGTTTTTCTAAGGGAAATGCATACATATATATGTATGTGTAGGGTATAAATATATATATACATATATATATATGTACAATCTGTGCATGCACACACATATGTATGTTTATGTACATATGTGAGATTCATCCTGATGGGGAGTTTTTATATTTTGTGTCTTTAAAAGCCTCAGCTGAAGGTAACAGAATTTCTCACATCACTCCAAGATGAGATAGGTTGGCAACACACACGCAGATTGCGTAGGGAGCCCCAGGCTAGTTAAAACCCCAGGTCAGACCCATGCATTAGAATCTTTATTTCATGGAGTAATTGTACAGTTTCTACCTCCCCACTGCAGCCCTTACTCTAATTCTTGGCTTGGTAGCGTTGCTGTGATCCGTCATCATAATACGCAGAAAAAAAAGTGAATTTCCAAAGTACTATTTATGGTGCTACATTTACAGCCTGGATCTGAAAAGTCTGAGTGCAAAACCAGCAAACCTTAAATCACAGAAGAAATCTTTGGCAATTATTGATACTGATTCATCTCTAATAGTCTCAGGTCCACGGCACATGAACAAGCAGGCAGCCAAAGGCTTTTTTCCCTGTGTATCCAAGCAGACCAATCCGAACAGAAGCACAGAGGCCGTGTCTATGCCCATGAATAAAAGCACACCATGTGCCCTGCTTTGGCACATGCAAAAGGCTGAATGGGAATGGTGCTTAGTCACAGTAATTCCCAAACCATGCTGAGGAGACCTGGTGAACCCTCCTCTCACCCCCCCAGGGTCTGCAGGACAGGCTCTCCCCAGGTCTCTATCTTGCCTTGACAAAGTGGATAAAGAGGTCAAGGTCAGCAGCACAGGAAAGAACCATGGGTCAGCATGCAGAATGACAACCAGGCAGAGTGAACCAGCAGATTACAGCACAAATAGCTTTCCTCATACTTCAGACCCGTTCAACTCATTATTTCAGAGGCAAAGACTATCTCAAATGAGCTTTGATCATCAGTAATGGATTCTTTCTGACTGGTTGTCAACCTGAAAATTAAAATGGCTGGTTGAGAAAGCACAACAGTGTGTTGCAGCAAGGGGAGATTTATCATTTGTTCTGACTAATGAAGACATCATCACCAGTGTAAATCAAACAGGCCAGATATCATTAGCCACTGATATTTTCCTTAAAAATAAAAATGCCTTTGTCCACAAAAGCAAAAGCCAGCGTACAAATTTCAGTGTATTTGTTTTACTAATGGCAAAACTAAAATTATTTTCTTTCCTCTTCAGCTACATACTGGACATAGATGAAATCAACAGACTGTGCACATTTTATAATAAGATAAACAAAGATGTAAAATGAGGAGATAAAACAGAGATGCATTCATGAATGCTAAGTTATTCCAATATTTAAATTAATTATATGCTTAAAGAGTGATTGCCTCTTTTTATCTTCTTCTAACTTACAAGCCAGAAAAGAGATCAAGAAACACAGCTGGGCATTTATTAATTCTATTCTTCCCTCTACAATTAAACTTTAATCTATTTCAAAGGACATTTGAGTTCTGTCCAATGCAGTTGCCACTTAAAGCAGTGATTAAAGACAAAAGATATGAACATTACCTGTAGCAGCATTGGGGGAAAAATTTGGTCTGTGGAAGAAATACACTTTGCAGCAAAAGCAGCAAAGGTTTTTTGTACAGTGGGTAATACACAAAATTAGTTCTAATTGATGTTTCTACAAACAGACAACTGGCTTTTCTTTTTGAAAAGCAACATCTGTGAAGTTTTATTTAAATATTTTACCTAATCTGAGTAGTCTTTAGAAAAATCAAGCACCAAAATTCTTTAATGTCATTATCTCTCAGCTGAGATTCATCCTAAATAACCCTCTATAACTTAAAAGCTGATATAAAACTTGTATAATCAAAACCAAGACTTCAATCACAAGTAGCTGTTTTTTAAATACAAATGTTTGTTGGAAGATCTGAACCCTTTCTTCTCACAATGAGAAAGAGTAGCATCAATGAAAAGCAGCACGGTTTCCCCCTCCCTGCAGACAAAGCACCCGCTGTCAGTGGCTGCACACATCAGTCTTCGCCTTGGGCTGGGCAGCAGGATCTGTCTGCCTTCCCCTGGAGCTGAAATGCAGTCCAGAAAGGAGGGAGGGATCTGTAATCATGCTACTGTGAAACATTAATATCTGCCAGGCCACGAGAAGCTGTGGCTGCCTCAGACATCAAATTAGATCAATTGGCCATCTGGGGTGAACACATGGAAGAACATACAGAGAGCAGTGAGCAGCAATTAGTCTTCTGAGGGTTTCAGGAAGGAGACTAATCAGTAACACAGAGATCACATCTATAACAGCACTATAATTTGAAGAACTTTTACCTTTAATGAGATTTAAAAGCCCTAAACAAATAGGAATGCCCACCTAATGAGACAGCTATCGGTCTGGGCCAGCAGACACAGGGAATGGAGCCTCAAGCCTTTACCAGCTGCCCTTGGCTGAGGGTGCTGGGAGCCTTTCTCGCAGGCACTCCACAATAAGGGAGGGTCAAGCACACTTTTTGCTGGTGCTATGGAGAAGCCTTAATAAGGGTCAAGTTTATTATTAGCTCCCAAAGTCAGCAGTTTGGATGGAAGAAGGAGTGCTTCTGCTCTGAGTTCAAACCAGCCTAAATATTCTTGGGTATGGCATTGACGTGTCACAGGGCATATTGCCCAGCAGGTGTTGGAGCAGCTGCCCCTGCCAGGACAAAGGATGCAACATGGGTGCATTGCCCCCAAGGCTGAGGAAACTGGCCATGCTTCCAAGTGAGGTATCTGGGCCGACTGACCCTGACCTACCAAGGCCACCAGGAGGAAGCAGTGGCGGCAGCAGGTGACTCCCTGCTGCAGGGGACAGTGGCACCACCTGCCAACCTGACCTTCTGCCTGCAGAAGTTTGCTGCGTGCTGGGGACCTGGATCTGGGTGTTGTGAGGCCTGCCAAAGCTTGCCTGACCCCCTGACTACTGCTCCATGATGTTCCTAAATGTGGGCACCAATGACAGTCCCAGAAAACCTGGAGAGTATCCACAGTGACTGCAGAGCTCTGGGGGAGGCAGTGGGAGACATGGGGACCCAGGAGATGTTCTCTTTCCCCCAGCCAGCATGGAGAGAGGAGAAGGTCTCTGATAATGCATTGGTTGTGGAGCTGGTGTTGGCAAGAGGATTCTTGTTTCTGTGGCCATTAGACCCCATCTTAGAATCAACCTGTGCTCAAGCAGGGATTAGGCGAGATGACTTTCAGAATTCCGCTCTGGTCTTAGCCTGCCTGTGATTCTACGAACATATAACATTAAGTACAGCAGATATTAATCTGATTCCAGGTGAAGGATGGGTTTTTTCTGCAATTTTTGGCTAAAACTATGGCTGGCAAAAAAAGAGACCTAAAGTATGCTCCTGACAAAACATTGTCAGAGAAGATTTGTTTTTAAATTATGATAGAAACAAAGGAAACTATTTAAAACTCAGACTTAACAGTCAGCAATTATGGCCAGGACTGGACAGATGGCCCAATTCTACTTCCTGAAATGATATACAACTCTCTGCAAGGCTTACTCTATAGGGCACAAAAGAGCTTCTTCTCCCTTCCCTCGAGGCTTTTACCTAAGTCCTTTCTGCCCCATTTCCTCTCTCCTCTGCTGGAGGAGTTTTCTGCCGTTTACAGGAGAGCAGCTGAGCAGAAACTGGCAAAATTCTACTGCCTGCCACCACTGTCCCTCTACAGATGAGTGACAGAGTTATACCCTGCCTCCTACTTAGTTATTGGGTTACGGACAGTAAATGATAGCTGTGCACTTATAGCGAGAGCAAGGAAGTTTAGCTGGGATAAATGATCCTTGCTTCCTCCTGGGGTGTTACTGAAAGCAAAGAAGAAGTAAAATTAAACAGACCTATTAATTGTCCTTCCTGACTGCTGTCAATCAGGCACAACTTCTCAGAGGTAGGTAAAACTACATTGTAAACAGAGGTAGCTAAGAGTCATCTCTCAGTAACAGGAATTTTTTTTTTAATAGAAGCAAAAGCAAAAAGAGACCTCACATCTTTGAATACAGGGATATTTTTCCTTTTGATCCCAGAAAAAACTTGTGACCTCTTCTATCTTGTTTTAGAATAGAAGAGCCAGCTTGATATTGTTTCTGAATAAGCTGGTAGAAAACAGTGAAACACTTAATGATACCAGTTTATACTCAGACTCTAGCAAAATATAAATATTGAATTTTATGTCTAATTGCCACTTACTCATTGCCTCATAAATTAGAAATTGCTATTCAGTAGCAAACCATTTGCTTAACATGCTGCTGCACTTTTTACATCAAACAGTTGTGGGCTTCTTTTCTTCCCCTACTTTGGTTAAAATATATGGCTCCCTTTGGAATTGTTAGATTAATTTGGTTTGGTTTATAGTTTGGATGTGAATGGCTCACAGTCCATAGGGTCTAGCTTTCCCTTTTATAAATAATGCCCTTTTTATGGTGCAATTAGTATGCAGTGCATTTTTGCAATGCACCTCAGAGGTAAGCATGACAAATGGGAGGTACTAAAAGTTCTGTTACTTTTCCTGCCTGAAACAAGCAGAACCTCAAGAATCCAGAATAAGGACTATAATGGTGGTTCTGCATGTATTCAGTCCACAGTTTCTACTGTGTACCATAATTTTTATTCTGGTCCTCTACTGCGCTTCTGCATTTGTACTTGACGTTTACCTGTGTCAAGGGGCTTCTCAGGATTATCTGTTTATCTATGCAAGCACAGATCAATCCATGCATTTTGTAATGAATTTGAAGTTATTTCTCTGAATGTTAACAGATGTACACAAAATATATACAGATATTTACAATCCATTCAACTCACGACCAAAACTGAATTTATGGCAAATGATAAGAACATGAGAGTCCTTGTAACTTATAACAACTGCATAAAAGATGATGAGATGTTGTGGGAGGGTTTAAGTGAGCAATTACAGCTATACCCATTCTAATGGATATTTTTACTCTTCTGCCTATATGGAAGATGTATAGCTGAGATACCCTCAAGGTGCATGTAAACCATTTCATCAAACAAATTATTTTTTACATCAAGTCAAAAAAAATTCCTAGCTACTTTATGTAAAGGAATACACACATACACAAACAAGATCCTTTATGGAACAGATCTGTCTTTGAAAAGGCTTTACACCAGGCTTTAAATAATACATGCAGAAGAAAATAATTTTAGAGAAAAAAAAGATTATTTGTTACTGTGCCCAGTTATCACTCATTCTTTGGTAAAATCTGCAAACAGTTTCCTTCATTTCTATGTCACGTTGAATGTGCTAATGCGAAGTCTTTTGCAGAAAATGTTCCCATGGCCTTTCTTCCATTCTCCCCTCTTGCCTAGAAAAGTTACAATTACAAAGCCATGAAACAGAAACAGCATCTCATGAGGAAGGTAAACAATCACACATTTTACGTATTTTTCACACATCAAATACAGAGTATGCTTTTTCTTTACTCCAAAATTGCTTCAAAATTTTTAAATTGTGAACAAAAAATCCATTTTAATCCATCTGCATGCTGTTAGCAACATGCAAACAGGAAGATGAACTACAAACATTAAATACATAATTTGAAATAAAGTGTTCAGTTTGTACACTTTTAGAAATGCATCAGCTTGTCGAAACCATGAAATCACAAGTCAGATATTAAGAAATAAAGTGACCATTACTATTCAATTTGCAAAGAAAAGTAAACCCAATCAATATCATTCGCTCCATGAAATGAATCTACATTCATCTCACGAAAAATCAGAGCAGCAAAAGTGCTGATGCTTGTCTGTTCCCATTACAATTGTGTTACAGTTCACACTCCAGGTGAGCATAAAGGAGTGAATGTGTAAAAGAAATAGAAATGTCTTGGGGTCAGATTTGTTTTGGCATATGAGGTGGGAAGCAAATAGCAGTGATGTGTCACTTTCCCAGATCTCGCCTTAATAGGGGCCCCTTGCCTCTTCCAGGGGAGTACTCTAAGTTCCTGAGACATAAACCACATTCATTAGACATTAATTGTTTGTATAGCCAACTCTGTGAATTAAGCTCTCTAAACCTGTAGGCTTTTAAGATGAACTCTACTCCACCTAGGCTCACACAAAAAAAAGAAAAAAAGAAAAGTGGAGTAGTTATCTGTCATTACTGTCTTGTAAGATTCTGGGGCTATCCAAACTCATCAGGACCACATGAAGAGAATCCAAGCACCTGGAAACAGTCGTCCTTTTGGATTTTCCTATTGGTCTTTAGTCAACTTTATTCAACCACAATCAGTCTATTTAGAAGATGACAATAATGTTACCTATGGCAGGATTGGTGCTAGGGCATTGAATAGATTTTTACAGTTTTTTAAGTGTGGGGCTGGAGACCATTGAGTTCTCACCTGCACTCTGTGATATCAGACAGAAAGCAGGTCCAGCTAAGCTTGGCAAATGCTGTCTTGAAATCTTAATTCAGAAGGGATGCAAAGCCTTGGGAGAGTCCACTGTTAACCTTGAAAGAGAATATTTCATTACCCAGGCTTGGCTGGCTCCTCATCATGGAAAGCCTGATTCCACCCTTTGAGCATCCCCTGAAGCTCAATAAGAAATACCTCCATATTTTTACTGTCCTCATGTGCCTTGAGAATGAATATCCTCATATTTTCTTTTCTTATTTTATTCTTCTCACTGGCTGTTCTAGCATATATGTATATATACATACATATATATATATATACGTACGTATATCATGTGTAGGCATGCTCCTTACTGGATTACCAGAGGCTTCCAATTTCTTTTATTGTCTACTTTACAAATTTTTTTGCATAAATGCAGAAAGAGAGCTCATGAAGAAAAGAATGCCTGAGGATTTAAACAAGGGCTTTACAATGTGGGAGGACCTGGGAAAGCAAGGCTGGCTAACAGAGGATGCACACTCTGTTTATTAACACTTGTTTCAATAGTAAGGCTGAAGATACACTGCCTGGAACTGAGTAAGTTAATTTTTGCTGGCTTTTTGTTTTGTTTTGTTTTGTTTCATTTATATTATTTTTATTACAAAACAAATTATCCATCAAATTGAAAAACAAATTGAAAATCATCACACTACTGAAGAACTGTGTAAACAAAAATACCTCGGAAAACAAGCACATTTTGGGAGTGGGAGTAAGTAATTTTTTAAAAAGAATATGCTTCTATCTTCATTAAAAAAAATCCCCTTTATGCGCAACTGACAAATACATACGATTTTTTACTATTTGAAATAAGAACCTGAGTTTTACATGCACACACGTGTACAGCTGTGTGCCTTGTTCCTATGGCTGCCACTGAGGACACTATGAAAATAGAGAGGAAAGCATGCAGGCAGCAAGCGAAATCATGCTACATGCACATAAAATATGAAAGCTAATATTTTTCTTCAGCTTCACAGTGCTGTGTCTTTCTTCCTTATGCATTTTTATTAAGCCCTCCAGAGAGGCCATTGCCTTCAGTTGATCTTTATGTTAGTGAACACGTTCTCAGAGCTTAATAAGCAGTCAGGGATGCTGTGCAGGTTTGTGGCTCACAGTGAGAGGCCAGCTCAGAAGGGGAGCGTGTAGAGACGTGTGAAAAAGCTGTTCAGACACTGGAAAGTCTGTGGAGTGGGGATGTGTGAAGAGGCTGCATTCTTAGCTTACACCTGGGTGGATGCAGTACTGAAGAAAGCATAAAAAATTTCTTCATATGCTGAAAAATGCTGAGGTGTTGAAATGGAGAAACAATGGCCTAGGAATAAGAGGAAGATAAAGATTTTTACTAGAGTACCTATGAAACTGTTACTGTTGTACAGAAGTCTTAAACAAAATTCATATTTTTTGGCAGGTTTTTCCCATGTTATTGCAGCATGGACACCATCAGTAGAAACACAGGCTTTTTGTGAGTTTCCTAGTTGAATGCAAAGGATAAATACAATCCTCTTTCCCTGATTAACAAAAAAAAAAATCCTGTCCTTTTCCATAGTTTCAATGGGGAAATGGCCTCATCTCACCTGTCTTTGGAGGACAATACACAAAAGTCCTGCTCCTGGGAAGCAACACCAGCACACCACTGCAAAACACTCTACTATGAGACATGTTCATAGTAGAAACACAAAACCACAGGAGACTCAGGCTGCATCTGTATTGATCCTAATGGCATCAGTCAGCCTCTACACACACCAGGCTTTCTAATGAAAAACTATTGAGAAACATCAGCGAAATGAAACAAATTTTATTCCCCTGTCATCTTTCAGAAAAGGAAGACAGGCTGCAACACAGCTGAAAAAAATGAATTTGGAGAAGGAAACTGGAACAGACCCAAAGATGCAAAATTTTTTTTTCATATTTTAGACTCAAACTCTATCATTCAGTTTCATACTTGTACTCAAATAAAGCAAAAATATTTGTCTTTAACCCTCATACCTTCATGTGATCTAAGACTGTCTTTGTGCACAAAAAATAGTGTCAAAAAATCTTCGGGGGTAAAATATACCAAGAAGTCGTGCTGTTATTTAATGTGTTGTATTACTTTATCATGACATCATAATAAATGCAGGATGTATGGTCATAATCAGGAATCAGTACTGTGAAATCAAAGATCACATCACAGTCTCTCAGCTGTGCTCTCCTCTGCACCTGTATGGGTAACTGGACGTGCTTTGCAAGGAAGGCTTTTATGATTACAGGGTGGAGAGAAAGCTCAACAACAGCAACAAAATGTGGAGTGGCTTTTGTAGTACTTCAAGAGGCAGGAATCTCTGAAATTCACTCCTGATATCACTGTCTGACTGCCTCAAATCCTCTTACTCTCCACTTCTCAGATCTGAAGACATAAATAAGTGGTCAATGCAGAAATAGCATGAATGGTCATGTGGACAGCTAAACATATGAATAAGAATGGAGTTCTTCCACTAGGTTTTGTTGTAGCAATTTTTCTGGTTTGTTACTGGACCAGGAAGCAGGATAGTCTTGGCACTGTGAGAAGAGTAATTTAGGAAGTTAAAGTTGCACAGTTCATTTGAACACAAGCATGATAAATTCCACAAGATTTTTATAGCTGGTATGATGTGCAACCCTCTGCTAGGAGTAAATCTGTCCAGCTCCTTAGAATTTTTTGCAAACAGCATGTCTCTTCCTTGGCTCATTCAACAGACAGCCTCAGTGCTTATAAACTCTCTACAATAATGCAGATTATTTTTCAGATTACCTTCAAGCTCAATACACTATTCTAGCCATGCCTGCACCTTAGATTTGCTGTGTTCAGAAACAACTAAAACAGAAATTTCTGGGGAATGTGATGTTTATGACAGAATTTGAGAAGGCATTTGTAGGCAGGTGTGAGATTGGCATTTTCCATGACAATTAAAGTCTTATTACATATTTGAAGAATAAATATTCCTTTTGCTTTTACTATCAGTGTCTTTGAAGTATATCATACAGATACAATGTCTAGTTGTTTCATTCTAAACACCCATTTTGGATGCAACACTACTTGATAAGAAACCTGCAAAATATCTCTTTGTTCCTTCAGAAATAGAAAAAACAACAGCAAACAGATCCTTATGGGACATGGAAAACCCTGATGTGCTGTGTGAAGGTCCTGGCACAATGCCTTTTTTTTCTAACCCTTTATTTTTTTAACCCAAGATAGGAACACAAGCCTGAGGTAAATTGTTGTGCAGTGAAAGTGGATTTTGTTTTGAGCTCTGAGTGTTTTTCTATTAGTCTCTCTTAGTGCATGACTGCAGGTGCTGTGTACGCTCATTTTAGCTCTCCATGTGGTTAGCTGCAGGCTTGAAAATCTTGATCTAGACACATCTCTGTCCCTGCAGCATATTAACAAGAGTGATTGCTAGTGGTCTAACTTCTACCTTTTTTTTTTTTTAATAGGGAGAGTGACAAGGGAGATGACACAGTGAAGAGTGAGAAAGTGCAAAAAAGCAGGAAAGAAAGCTTACCAATCTCACTCATAATCTGAGAGTGATGTCAAAACAAATGTCTGGTGAGTGAAAGGGATGAGGTTTGCCATTTCACTCCAACTCTGCTTGTGCTGTAGTCTGCCTCGCTGCTGTGATGTGTGGGTACACACTCCCCACGGCCCTACATTTGCAGGAATATCTATTTGTAAGCATCGGTTTCCCTGTCAACACCACACATTTGCTCTGTGTTGCAGTGAGAGTGGGCACGGGCATCTAAAAAGAGTAAAATCTGTCTCTTTGGCACATAACGTCTTGTGGTTTTTCCCATTAGATATTATTTAAAGTGTTTTCCTTCCACCCATCCATCTAATTCTGCTTCCTTTTTCTGCACTATTATTTTCACCCTTCTGATGATCAGCACTACAAAACCTGGCAACAAGGCAGTTTTTACCAGTGGCAGCCCAACAGGAATACTTATCCGTGTGGCTCCTGGAAAAATTTGCAAACAAAGTTTCTCTGCTTTGTGAGACTTGTTATAGCTAACCTGGTTGCCAGGAGAGGTGCTTCAGAGAAATAACTGTGAAAAGCTCTGTCTTATGTTAGTTTATGTCCTGAAGCCTGAAGTTAAGTAAACAGAGAGCTTGGCTTCCAGAAAAGACGAAGTAAGAGACTTTGATTCCAGAGGACTGGAGATAAAATCGTAAAAGCTCTGGCACATCATGCCTGTTTTGCTTTGCATGATCTCTTTTCACAGCATTTAATACCATTGATTGATTATTGTCACCAAAATAATGTTATAAGCACATTTAGTGCATTGACATCTGTAGATGAAATTCATGTCCCAGTTTTGTGCCACATTAAGAAGAGCAATGATAGCAATCTTGAAGTCATTGTTATTTCATCTATTTGCCATTAAAAATAATCATGTCCTCCCTCCAGATTCATTGCAACCTCATGTGTCAGAACACGAACTCTCAGGAAAAACACTACCCAAAATATGAGCAAAAACAAGAATGTCAGAATGACCACCTATGATTTGAATTCATCTCTCCTATTATCCTGATTTTAACTGTTTCTACTCTGATAGTTATTGATTATGCAACTGGTTTCTGAATTTCTAAGTTTAATATCTACATCATGTTTTTAATTAATTCATCAAGTAGTTTTATCAGGAAACACTGAGTATTTGAAGCTGTACTACAGACGTGGTTCTATTTGTTTTGGTAAAATGTGCATTTCTTTCATAAACACATTCATTCCATTTTGATTTTAATGATAAATTTTTAAAAATTCCTTCAAGAAATGGGATTATATTAAGGATCCATATAAAAGGAGTTATCTTGTGTGTTTTTCCTCTGGTGGAAAGCATTTTGATACCCAAAAGATGTTTGGTACCCCTATGTGACCTGGATACTTGAAACTCTGTGCTTTGCCTCCAGTTTTTACTTTCTCCAGTTTGCCATTCTCTTCAGACTCTTACTATCAGTGATATGAAATGCTGTGCACTGATAGGTATTGACAGGTCCCGATTAAAATTCATTTCACATCGCCTACTATTACTTCAAAGGAACAAAGATCTTTTTTTGAAAGAAAACCTAAGTTTTCTTTGAGGTGATGAGCATGAAAACTGTGTCTTTGTTTGATAAGCAACATCTGATGCTTCCTCTCTTTTCAACTCAACTGGTCACTATTGAAAATCTGTAAAAGCTGGGTTGTGGTTTTGTCACATCCAGGTGCTGCTGACAGCTAACAAACTGCTATTTGGAAAGCAGTGCTTATCCTTACCAATTTCCTAAGGCAGAAGAAATAGAAAAAGGTACCACAGCTTGAGGCACAGCATTTGTTTTCAGGCTAGCTTGGTATATTTTGACTCAAGGGAAGCTGCTTCATTTCAATGCAATTTTCTTCTGTTCATGGCCATTTAGAAGCTGGTAGTTAAATCTTGTTCCCCTTTCACTCTGCTTGCAAGTTGCACGTAAACTTCCAGTAACTTTTGCCTCCTTTTCCTCATTCTGAACAAGTCCAAGTCAATTTTGCATTACAGGGACATGGCATCTACATGGAAGACAGTAAAAATCTTGTCTTCTGAAACTGAACTGAACCAAGTAAATCCAAACAGAACAGTTCTCTTGCATTTGCCTCATTACCTCAAACAGTTTTAATTGATTTCCAAGAACCAAATTGCAACTACGAATTTCAACCATCAATCCTGGCTTTAGCGACCAGGATCACGTGGAAAATAAAAGCATAGATCCTTGGGTCTTATCTCTTCCTTGGACTAGCTCTCTTCTGATTTGTCTGCACTCTATTGCTGCCAACATCTAGTATACAATGCATCTGACAGCCAAGAAAATAGCCCTTTTTAAAGGGATACTGTGTTCAGGAAAGATGTGAGTCCTATATTTTCCAGGTTTGCCAGGGAAAAGTAACATATTACTAAAACATTACATAACTGATGGGTTGATTTAATAAATATATTTCTTTGGCCAGACTCCAAACCCTTTGAAAATCTCAGAAAAAAAAGATAGCCTTGTAGTTCAGACCTGCTTTCAGCAAAAAGTCCTCAACACTGCCAGCCTTCCCTGGCATCCAGCCAACAAAGGCAACTGTTGTTGGCATAAAATCTCACATGGTACAAACAGACCTTCCACTGTGATCCTCCAGCCACCATAAAGAAGGTCTGACAAGTCTGCTTGTTGCAGGCTCTCACCAGTAAAAATGGTGCCTCCTCTTTCCATAGGACCCACTAAAGTCACAGGTCCCGGAAAGTGGCATTTCCTCATTAAGAGCAATTAGCCTCAGTCTGCATCAATCTTTAGCCTGTGTCAGCTCCCAAATGCTTATTGCCAGCTGGCACATGGGCACTGGCAATATTGCAAGGAGGCTAAAAAATCAGTCCTAGCTGAACTCAGTGATAAAGAATACTAGGAAAGGAGGTGTCTGGGCTATCAGTAGGGTGTGAATGGACTACAGTGAATAAGAAATTATGGACAAGTAACCTTGGCATTGGTGAATGAGTTCAGGAAAAATGAACATCCAAGTTGTCTGTCTCAGAGGTAACTAAGTCTTATGCACAAAGCCCAGATAAGACTAACAGCAGATCTGATGTAGTCAATGAAGATGAACCTGTTTTTTAAAATACATCCTTTGTAGCCTTCAGTGACTACAAGGTGGCATAAGACAACTTCATATTTGAGAGGTTGATTTAAGAGGAACACATGCTCCATCGATGAGACTGAGCATGGATAAACAACAAAAAACCTGGGCAAAACCCAGAACTTTAACACAAGGATATCCCAATGCATGGACAACACCAGCAAGATTAGTACAGAAAGAAGAGGAAGAACAGGAAGATAAGGGCACCAGTATGGCAGACACACACCTTCACTGCTGCATGTGTGAGTGGGTTGTGCATGCTGCAATGGAGTCTGGGTAGAGGAATTAACAGCTCTACAACGCTGAACAGAATTGGGTACAACCTCCAATTATGATTAATTGCCTTCCTTTTCTGCCCACCTTTCTATCCTTCTTCTCCAAAAATGCAGAGGACCATGTGTCCTTGTTCCTTTGACCTGATTTTGTTTGCTCAGTACTTCGCTAAGTTTGATATCTGTCAATGCATTTTGCTCCTTTCTTGTTGTCTATAGCTTTCTATAGAAGGGAAGGGAAACTGCTGAGTTCAGTGTGGGCATTACCTGGCTGACTTACTCTTCCCAAATCTAGCTGAACACAGTAAACAAACAAGGAAAAACAACATAGAAATAAATCTATCTTTGAGCATTATTCATAAGGAGTTTTTTCCATTCTGTGGGACACTAACCTGTTTCATGTCAGGATGAAACCAGTATTTTTCAGGAAAAAAAAGGTATATATAACATTTTAAAATTATTAAATAATTGTATTTTTTTAAGAGAAAATGGGAAGTCACACTTCATGTCTGCAAAGACCTAATTTATTCCAATTATTTATTTATTTATTTATTTAATTTTTACATTATTTATTTACCACAAGCTCAGTTATGATAGTCCTCACCGAGCAGCCAGGTGACCTTTGCCCCTGGTCTGAACATACTTCAGTTGCAGAAATGGCCTGGGCAGTGAAACATGAAAAAACATTCACCAAGAAAAAAGCAGTAGCAACCATTCTAAGCACCACTACTGTCACTGGTTTGTTGTTAAGAATAATATATGCCACCAGCTTAATATCAATAGCCAAAAAAAATATTGTGCATATTCATGCTGAGTTTTGTTAGACTCCAGCTGACCCCATTTCTTCATCTTTAACACAAAAATAATTTTAGAAATTAAGGGGTAAGTCATATGCAGGAAGAGCAATCAGTAGTGGGAAAAAAATAATGAGGGTGATGCATCATTATGGTAATACAGAGGAAATAAATTCTGTTCTTTTGGCTTTGAATGAATGCAAAGGACTGAAAAATGAAATCAAAAGCCCATACCTGGACAAGTTAAATGATATAATGGGCTATGCCACAGGACCCAGGCAGTACCTCCTGTATTATGACCTCCTTGAACTTGTTCTGTTAATGAACACACATCTTCCATTAACAGCTCAGGCTCCCCTGAGGCAGCACAAGTGTTGAATCTGCTCAGGGCTCTTTGACTGGGCTATCTAAAACACATGCCTTGCAATCGCCATCCACCTTCACTGCACCATCATCCACCCTAAAACTCCCCAACTCTACACAGACAATTTAAAAGCCCAACATTGACAGTCAGCACTCACTTTCTGTCCTGGAAAGACTAAAATTGATGTTCCTATGGTCTGTTTTGAGAATAATATAGATCAACTAGGAGAGATGTAGCCAGAAAGTATCATAATCACTGCATCATAATTACCGAGGAAATGCTGTAATCCTGCTGGTTCACTTACTAACAGCCCATTTCTCCAGCACAGGCATACTTCCCACAACTGGCAATGACCCAAAAGCTATGCCAGCTTTATTCAGCACAAAACAACACAGCAGAAAGAAATAGCGTGCTGAACCATAGGAACGGCTGCATCTTAGCTGCACATCCCAGTGCAATTACTACAAAAGCTGGAAAAATATGCTTATTTTGAAATATTTGGTAAGATAAACATTTAACAAACCAAGGCTGGATTTTCTCAAGTCTATTTGCCATTCCCACACATTTCCCTGCACTTGAATCACAGGTTTCCAGATTATAGATTATTAGTTGTCCCCCAGTGTTACAATTATGGGTGATGGGTTCAGTTCATATGGATGGCAAAGCTAGCAACTATCCCTGCTGCCTTTCCCATTCACTGCACCTCATTTTATATTGCCACCTTTCCATACAAGGCCTTTAGAGTGCCTTGCAGACAAAAGACTCATTCACCTCCTGCAAGAGGAGATAAACACCTTTCCTACCACCTCTGCTTCCTCTTGACCCTATTAGCTCTACTTCTCAGAATCAGATTCCTTACCAGAAACATCAAAGTGGTATTAAAGAGGCATATTGAGAGAACAGCAATAGGAATGGCAAAGCATGTAAAAAAAGGACCAATGGGGAAAAGACAAGGTGGTAAGGGTTTAATATCTGGCAAGCGACCAGACGCTGCTGCTGACTGACAGATATTCTACTAATCAGCAGCTGGGATAAGTCATTCAAGGTAGCTTTGTTTCCTGCGTTTTATTTGCCAGAGTAACCACATTAACATGGGTCAATAGTTACAACACCTATAATGTCTAGCACATAAACCATCATCTAACTGCCTGACTTGCTTATTACCATCTGTCATTCAAAAAGCTCTTATTTCAACTCTGCTGCTGCCAGTTCCTCATAAAGGCTTATTTTTATAATTAGATTTTTAAATAGCATGAAAAAATAAGATTCCTGCAGGATTTTTTAGCTCAGTGATGGTTAATAAGAGGATAGTAATATTGCTAGCTATTTCAGTATATTAAATACAATCTCCTAAATGAGCAAAACTGAAGTTAAGACCAGAAAATCATCTATGATAACAGCTTTCCACAAAATGCTGATCACTTTTATTATATTTGTATCTCAGTGCATCACAATCTGTGTAATACTTGAAACAAAAAACCAAAGCAGATAAATAACAGCATGTACTTAAACATGCTTACAGAATTATGGGGCTGTGAAAAATGACATGCTATTCGGCTACTAAGTATAAAAAATCCCAGCTGTTTGATACTGTGAGGGAAATATATTGGTTTTACATTTTATAATTTCAAACCTCCTTGTCAACAGGTAACTTATGCTACTTTATATTCCACTCATCACAGCCCACTATAATTCCTTCTGGCACGACCAAGTAAAATATATCCCTCTATGCTGACACTACTTATTGTTTTTTGTCTCCTATAAATGATTTGTGGCTATGTTTTGAATTTTTGTAAGAGTATTTCCAGAAGCTTTAAAAAGAAAGAGTACATTCAGCAGAGAAGACATACCAATATTTTAAGAAAAAGCAGAAAACCTTTGGTTCATTGTCTGACCCTGTTTAATTTTCTTCCTGCTACTTCTTGCCAGAGTCCCTCAGGCCCCTCTTTTCTGTTCAGGCTCATCAAGTAGTCATGGAGTCTATTAAACTACTTGCTTTAGGCTATTTGAGCACGTGAGTGCTGCTCACTCCAGCCCATATGTCATACATTGAAATGAATCGAGAATCAGTTTTTCTGTTTCGGTATAATGAAATGCTGGTTAGGCACGCCTATGCCTCGTCAGTGGAGGAAGGAAATGCCACACATGGTGAAAACAGCCACGAGCATGAAAAGGGCTCTCTTTCATCTTGGTATCTCAAGCTAATTAAAAGAGTCCATTCACAGTTTTTAGTCTCAACTATTTTCAAACACCTCTTTGACTACTAAGGCATTCATATTGAATTGCAGACCTCTGCTTGGGTTTGGCAAGGCTGTCAGATAGAGCAAAAGTCTGTTTACTTACCAAGAAGGCCCACTTGATTTGAAGCCCAGAAAGCTGCTTTGTTGGTGATTTTTTTTCTGTGACTTTTGATGCTGGAGTACTTTTAAAAAGCAATTTTGGTCATATACTGTAATTTCACAGAATCGTAGAATCACAGTCGCAGAATCACAAAACGGTTGAAGTTGACATAGTCCTCTGGCAGTCATCTGGTCCAAATCCCCTGCTCAACATAGAGCTGGTTGCACAGAACCATGTCCCAAAGGCTTTTGAGTATCCCAAAGGATGAAGATTCCATAACCTCCCTGGGTACCTGGTGCCAATGCTCAGTCACCCTCACAGATAAAAATGGTTTTGTGGGGTTTAGAGGGGGTGTCCCATGTATTAGTTTTCACTCATTGCCCTGTTCTACTCATTGAGCACCACTGAAAAGAGCCTGGCTCTGTCCTCTTTGCACTCTTCTTTCATATCCTTGTACATATTGATGGGATCCCCACGTGCCTTCTTTTATTCAGTTCCAACACTTTCAGACTTTTCTGATATGTGAGGGATACTTCAGCCCCTTGTCAGCTCTGTGGCCTTTGCCTTTGGTGAAGCCCTACTGACTACTCCTGATGATTTTCTTGTACTTTTGTGCCCGGAAATGGTTTCCAGGATTAGCTGCTCCACCGCCTTCCCAGAGACCAAGGCAAGGCTGAACTCTCTGTAGGCCACTGGGTCATATTTACCTTTCTGAAGTTAGAGAAGACATCATAACATTTTCTTTCCTCCAGTCTTTGCATATTTCTCCCAGTTGCTGGGATCTACCAAAGATTATTGAGAGTGTCCCCTCAATGATACCTGCTAGATCGTGTGAGTGCATCCCAACAGAGCCCATGGATTTACATATGCCTGGTTTGCTCATGGTCTCTGACCTGATCCTCTTCCACCAAGGGTATTTCTTCCTTCCTGCAAGGAACCTGGCCTTCCTAAAAGCTGTCTTTCTATAAAGGCTGAGGCAAAGAAGGCATCATTACCTCAGCCTCTCCCAAGTCCTGTAGATACAAGTCCACTCTCTCATTTAGCAGTGGGCCCACATGTCCCCTAGTTTTCCTTTTACCTAGGTACTTAAAAAACGCTTCTTCTTGTCTTGGATGACCTTGGCCCAGTTCAATTCCTTTTGAGCTTTAACTTTCCTAGCTCCATCCCAGGATGCACGGGCAATACTATTCCTCTCATGTTACTTATACTTCCTTCAACCCTTTTTAAGCTTCCTTTTTGTCTTTGAGTTTGGCTAAGAGCTCTTTGTTCACACACACTGGCCTCCCATCTTTTGTACTTCTATGATGGAAATGAAGCATAGCATCCATTGTGCATTGCCCGCAACAATAAAACATTTTCGAAACTTTTCCATTACAAAATTCTAGGTCACAAAGAAAGCTTCTTCAATTAAACCACTTCATTTTAATACATGACTTAATGGAGACTGGACAATTGGTTGATTTAAACACCAACACTACCTATATAATTAGACTAATATTTATGGAACTAATTTTTCAGGGTTCACAGCAGGTTTCACTACCCAATAGAAAAAAAAAAAAAGCATTACCCCTAGAAAGGAGAAATCCAAGCAACTATTTTGCCAACAACATTAGAGACATTATCAGTGTCATGACCTTTGGCCTTTGATACTTTCAAGAGTTGCCCCTAGGGAAATCATCTGCTGGAATGTTAATCTGTTGCTTCTCTGACCTTCTACACATGTACCACATTATTATTACAACCACATGCTTCCCTTTTCATGCTGTCATTTTGACAATGGGGCCAATGGGCAATTCATCTCTAGACCAGATAGCTGGAAGAAAGTGGATACCAGTAAAAGAAATTAAATTGAAAATGGATATTTCTAAAATCACAGTAAGACTGCTTTGCGGCAAGAGACCCAGCTTCCTAATTATCCACTATGCAAGGTAAAAAGTGTGTGGCACGCATATAACAATGGTTTAGAGATAGTGTGTGGAATGATCACAGTGCTGGCATTTGTTTCAAGCTTTTCACAGCTTATTCTTTAAACACAAGTTTCTCTTTGAACAGCATCTAGGAAGATTTATTACTTGAATTTTCCTGGCCCACATCATAGCTCATTCTTTCACCTGACATTTTTTTCATCTCCCAAACTTAGCATGACTGGCACTGCCTCAATGTGCCTTAAAACAAAAATAATAACAACAATAAGCTTTAGCACAGGGATTGTTAGAAAATAATTACTTGCTGACAATCAGATGTTGTGTCTTTTATTTGTGCTTAGAAGGGAACAATATTCTTGTCTCACAAGCCTCCTCATGATGACTCCACATACAGAAACATCTTTCAGAGGCAGCAGCAGCAGAGAAAGGTACAGTTCTATGTTAGTCACACCCAAAATTAGTCCACTCCTTGAATTTCCTGTGTGCTCATGAGCTGCATCAATCAGCAAGTGTGCTGTAGCAAGACTTGGTAATTGTTGCAAAAGATTTCAATATTTTAATCTGGTTTGATTTTTTTTTCTTCACTACATTTGAGACATCAGATGTTTTGATAATTCATTGTCCAATACAAGCCTCTTTTAGAAGTCTGCCACGTCCTTGCTTCTCTAGCACAACAACCTGAAAATATACTTAACAGCATAATCAAATTGTATAGTTTGTTTTAACTTATGCACTACAGTTTTGTGTTCTATGTCCTTAAGCCTAAGGGAAGTTTGGTCCTCAAATTTGTTCAAACATTTCTGGCCACTAGCAGAGCAATCACAATTAACATGCATCCCAGATTTAAACTACATTGAAAAGGCTTGTCTTGAAACTGTCATCAGAGAAGAAAGTGACCAAAATGAAGTTCAAGTCTTGTTTCTAAAGTGACACAATCATTAAAGTAGCTTTTATGCATTTTTTTTCTCTCTAAAATAGAAGCTAACATGTTTTTTAAGTCAAAACTAAAATAATCTTTTGAGGCCTTTTATTCTGAGATCACGGTGATGAATAAAAAAAAAAAAAAGACTTCTTAAGAAAAAGAATGGAGGATTAAAGGTCAGCAGATGACAGAATTCAAATTATATATCCTGGGCAAGAAAAAGGCTCTGCAGAAGAATGTCAAGAATGTTGGGCTTTTGTCTTACATTCAAAGAAACATTTCAAATTAATACATGTCTACTGTAGCTCTAATAAATTTGAATGACGTATTAAATTATTGATAATGCAATCTTTAGTTTTGGAGTCTGAACATAATAACAGGCATTTCAGCACTTTAGAAAATTTCTCTAACCTTCCTACTAGGTAAAGTGATAAGAAACCTTGGGAAAAAGTCTAAGAAATATATCCAGTACAAAACATGCGACAAACCTACAAACCAGACTTAATGTTTAGACAACAACTTGTGGGTCAGGGAAGTCTTTCTCCTGAGTTGACCCGAAACTTTAAAATAAGTAAGATTAGTTTAAAAACGGCCATTTAAAGAAGATTGTTTAAATACTGTTCCGTGAACTTGGCCCAAACTCCAGTATCCATTTACTGCCTTTTTTCAGTAGTGATAACATTAGAAATAAAACTGGATGTGGGAAATTATGATAAAGTAATAAAGTGGAAATTAAGTAGAAAGGGCTTCATAACAAAGCAAAATATATTTGCATAAAATAAGGGTTTTAAGGTTTTAGAAATGACAGATAGAAACATTCATTGCAGCAGAAAATAAAATTATAAATAAATTTGTTAGTGTATAACAAAATTTTAGCCCATAACCCAATTTTCGCCTTGCAAAGATAAGGAAATCCCTAACCGCAAAGCACAGGAGAAAATAAGAAATCTTGCCCTAAAAAATATTTACATTATGGGGAGGAAAATTACTGAAAATTTTTATAATCTGGTTGTTTGGCATAGCATTAAGCACTGGCAGCACTGGCAAGAATACAGCATGTGCTGCATCCAGAGAAACAGCAAGTATTTGTAGAAGGTGAAAAATTATTAATCAGGGACTTCTTTCTGCAACTGGAAAGGGTGTCATGGAAACTATAAATTCATAAGCTCTAAATCTCTACGTTTTGAAGAAAATGGACTTAGAGCCTATTTAAGGATAAAATAATACAAGACCAGGATAAGACTAATTCTGCAAGGTCAAATGAAAAAAGTTGAGAACAGAAATCATGACAGAGTCCTTTTCAGATCAGTTGTTCGTGCGTTAAAGGAGTTGCTAGCAGTAGCTTAGCTTTTCTTGAGGCATTTTTAAAGTGGCTCCAAACCAGACCATTAAGTAGTGTAAAAACAGAGAGCGGGGCAATGTAACACTGTGAACTAATGAAGGAAGAAAGATATAGCAAACGAGCCACATGGAACGTAACTCCTTTGCCGTGGTTCAGCTACATAAGACTTTGCAGTGTCAGACAGTGAATACAAATAAACCAGGACAAGGTTGCCTGAAAAGAGCAATAATGCAAAATATTCAAAGAATCATAAATTGAGATACCAGAAGTGTCATGTGTTTTTTAAAAGTCTTTAAAAATTACAAAATTTGGTTATTTAATTTCTGCCAGTGTCCCCAGGTGTCAAAGAAGGCCAGAAGTGTCCTGGCCTGTATCAGCAATAGTGTGGCCAGTAGGACCAGGGCAGTGACTGTCCCCCTGTACTCAGCACTGGTGAGGCCATGCCTTGAGCCCCGTGTTCAGTTCTGGGCCCCTCATGACAAGAAGGACATTGAGGTGCTGGAACAAGTGCACAGAAGGACTATGGAGCTGTTGAGGGATCTGGACTACGAGCCTGACGAGGAGCAGCTGAGGGAGCTGGGGGCCTTCAGCCTGGAGAAAAGGAGGCTGTAGAGGGGGTGACCTTATTACTCTCTACAGCTACCCAAAAGGAGACTGTAGTGAGATGAGGGTTTGTCTCTTCTCTCGGGTAAGATGTGACAAGATGAAAAATGGCCTCAAGTTTCTCCAGGGGAGATTTAGGTTAGATATTAGGAAAAATTTATTTCCCAAGGATCTGGTCAGGAATTGGAACAGCCTGTCCAGGGCAGTGGTTGAGGCACCATAACTAGAGGTATTTAAAAGATGTGTAGATGTCGTGTATAGGGACATGGTTTAGTAGTGGACTTGGAAGTATTAGGTTAATGGTGGGACTCGATGACCTCAAGGGTCTTTTCCAACCTAAACAATTCTATAATTCTGTGGCACTGGATCCTTTAAAATTCATCTTTCTAGGCTCTTATCTGCAAGTCAGAAACACATTTCTAAGAGAACTGAAAGATGACCTCAAGACCCAAATCACATGAATCCAATATCTGAGGTTTTCAGAGGTGTTGGTCACAGAAACAGATTTTTCTGGTGGCTGGACTGTGGGGTGAATTGCACATGCCAGGTTTTATTTACTACTTCTTTTAATTTATTATTTTATTTATTTAGTTACACCTGGGCAGGCCTTCCGCTAGGGGACAACTGTTGTCCCCACTGAGCCCTTCCTCTCTTTCCACCTCTCTGATGACCTTCCCACCCTCTACGCAAGCATGCTTATGCTGAAAAATAGAAACATTTAACCTGAAGATGGAAAGGACCAGAAAGGAGGAACCATTGAACATGACAAGTTTGGAAAAGAGAATAGAGTTGGAAAAAGAAATCTCAATAACAGCTGCCGTGACAGGCAGAACTGTTCCCCAGAGACTGGCACAAACCTCTCCCCAAAGACCGATCCCTAGCAGAGCACAAGCTTGCACTCTGCTCTGTCCTTGCTCTCTTTGCTGGCACTATAGCAGAGTTATTCCTGGCCACTGGAAGAGTGATGTGAAAAGTTTTTTTCTTCCCAGCTCCCTAGCAATACTATGAGGATGGGAGGAATGCGTTCAGACTTGCCTCACTAGAATCAAATCAGAAGGTAGGAAAGAAAGCAATGTCCTACATGCCTGTACATCACTGCTGTCTTTTTACATGCTAGCTTGGAGGAAATCGTGCCTAGATTGCTTCAGGACCAGACCTGCAGCCCCTGTGTAGGACCGGGGCCCTCTCAGTACCGGCAATACTCTTCCAGTATTATTCCAGTATTGGAAACATGCAGCTAGAACAATTTATGTCACCTAAACAAAAAAACAATGAAGGGATTGAAATGCTTTTACCACCCATAATGCCCCAATTCTTCTGCGGAAGAAGAAAATAACACACATTTCATTGCAACAACAAAACACAACCAGACACCCCTGCTTCGACCTGTGGTGTGTCCTGTGAAGCTCTTCCGCTATCTGGGGCTGTCTCTCCTAAGTAAAAGATAGTTAAGATGGAGATTCTGCTTTGCCTCTGCACTTTGTATTGCCATGAGGAAGATGCTCCTAGAAAAGTGTGCCAGCACTCTGCAAGAGTGTGGCTACCAGATAGTCCCTAGTGCATTACCCCAAAAACACATACAACATCTTCTTGTGGCTTTTTACTTTTCCTCTGATGTCCCAGGGGATTACTTTGGTGTTATTTCCACCTTAACTGTTAATGGTATTCCTACTTAATTACTGGGTTATTTATCCACTACATACATAACCAAACCACTCCAACTGTCAGATTGAGTGCCATATATTTGCTTCCTGATGCTTCTGCTGATCTACTCGTTTCAGGACGTTGGTTGCTTTAATACCACTGTGTGGGTTCTGTATTCCCACTGTGCACATTTTGTTCGTGGAAGAACTGGCATTTATTTTTGTCCCTGAGAAAGGTCATAACTCATGAATCACAAGAATAATTAAGAGAAATTAAAGTGTTTTTCCCATAGCACAGATGGTAAGGGTCCCTAGACTGATTAAAGTATATTATCTATATAAAATGACATTTCATAAAGCAACTACTAATAAAGCTGATTTTTTTGCAATAATTTTTATTTGCAAGAGAAGTACTTGTTAATATCTATAAAAATGTCATTCATCCCCTGAAAAGATTTTTACTCATTTAGTATTTGAGAAGTTACTTTCAAAGTGGCTTTTTTCTAATGCCATAAGACAAAAATGAAACATCAGTTACTAATGGATTGAGATAAAAATATGCTGGAATCAAAGTATGTTTATGTCACATTTCAGAATAAAGCTTTCAGACAGATATTGACAAGAGTTCAAACAAAATACAAACAGTGATTGTGTGGCTCTTAGTCTTAAAACATATTTGTCAGAAGATAAACAGCAAAAAAACTAAAAGGTGAATAAAAAAATGGAGGTGAATGAAAACAAAAGTACAGCAGTGACGTTTCAGAAGGAAATAAGATCAGCAGCATAAGGAAAAATTAGCTCACCATTCTCATCATGTGCTACTGTGGGAATTATGCTGTAGTATCTGCTGCATGTATAATGAATTCAACAAGATCAGTCTCTGGCCCTGACCCATAAGAGTGAATGCATTTATTCACTGATTTGAAGTTAAACAAATATTGAACATCTTTGCTGGAACAAACCTTTTAAGGTACATCTCAGTTTCAATGACACTAGCAAAAAACTTCGCATTTTACTTCAAAAGTAAGGAAATCTATTCTTCCTGCTGTTGGCCACCTTTTGAAGTGATGCCACCTTTATTACTCTCTACCTCATATTTGTGTTTTTACATTTCCCTTAATGTCCACCTAAGCCAACTGCCTTTTTGTCTGATGAATGTATCTCTGATCCAGGGTTCTTCTATACCTACCAAAGGTTTCACTACACGGGATTTTTAAATGTATCTATTTAAACATCTGGAAATCTCTCTATAGGCATATTTCTCTCATGGATGTTACATTCAGTGTAGTTTACGCTAATGCCAAATACTGCTTAAAGAAAACAAAAACTCATACAAACAAATTGTCTCCCCACAGTATCTGTGAGGAAGCTGCCTTAAAGACATATTCCTGCCAAAAGTGCATTTTCATATCTAAAACCTGCAGTTCATGCAAACAATAAATAACTGAAGATACATTCTTTTTGAATTTGGATCCTAAAAAAATCCACAGAAAATTAAAAGTCAAGAAAAATAATATTTTCAAAGGAGCTTGGGGGTAAATTTATCTTTGTATTGTCCATACAGACCTTGCAGTGCTAAATAGCAAGCTGGGGGCTTGGATTTTTTTGGGTTTTTGGGTTATTTTTTGGGTTTGTTGGTTTGTGTTTCACATTTCAGGTGTGATATTTAGTTGGTTCGTTGGTTTTACATAATTCCAACTGCATGCTAAACACAAAAAACCTGTCCCTTTACAAAACATATTACCACTGCTTCAGGTGGACTAAGAGCAGATACGAGCTACACTGTGAGCACTACTTAGATCACAGATTCCAACAAATAGAAAGGCATGTGGTCTCTGAAGTCTGGTTCAAGGAGAGTCAAAAGTAGCTCAGTAGTGAGGGGAACTTTATTAAAAAGGTATAGGTTGGAAAACACATTTGCAGAACACCTCGTTCAAGTTCCCAAGCAAAGCAGGCCCAACAAACATAAACTCAGGACTGTGTCAAGCTTTGAATTCACGCAAGAATAAAACAACCCTGGAAAAAAGCCTGAAACCCCCTTCACTGCTTTAATACTTCCATGGCAATGCTTTCCTAATATCTCACTGGAATTTTTCTTGCTGCAGAATCAGGCTGTTGCCTGTCATCCTACCACATCTCTGAGAACAGCCCGGCTCTCTCTTATCTGCAGATTGCAGTGAGATTGTTAAGACAGCAATAAAAGTCTAACATTAGACTTCCCTTTAAGTTTTATGCTGTGTGGAAGAAGTCTCTATCAAAATGGCACAACCCATTTTAAGAATAAATTGGGCAGGAGTAAAATGTTAAGAAAAGTAAAACTCACAGCAGGAAAAGAAGCAGCTAAATATAGAATGCACAAAGCAGGGAGATATCTTTATATCCAAAAGCTAAGCAGCTGAGAAAGGGGCTGCAGAGAGGTGTATCTGCTGGCGGACAGTCACCAGAGGGCTGTCAAACAAGAGCAAATGGGAAAGCACAGACAGCATATGCCCTCTGCATAGTAGATGAACCAGTTGCTAATGGCTTCACAGGAGCTGGAGGGTTTGAGTCTTCTAAAGATGAGCACGCACCAGTCGTGCCCAGAGGAATTCAGAGTTCCACACATGGATTTGAGACCTTCTATCCCTAGTGCATATGAAAGTATGCATGTGTGTTGTGATAAGTTTGTTTTCCTGAGTCAAAGATCTTTCATTCAATGAGCATATTACAGCTACTGCAGACATGGTCTCTAACTCTGAGAAGAAAGACCTTTGCCGTGTCAAAGAGTTTTATACTCATAACTGTAAAACAGATACCTATTTTATAAATATGTTCTTCTGGAAATTATGTTGTTTAAAATGTTAAATAATAATTTCTTCTAAGCAGATCAGATTCTTCTGTCCTCTGTACCACTATAAAAACTCTTCTTGCAACATTTCAAAAGCACACACTCTTTCATTTGTAGGTTTAGATTTTCTTCAAAGTGAACCATCCTATTACCTTCCGTAGAGTCAGAACCTTCTGAAAGTGTCGCATAAAAGTATTTGATAAAGATCTAAAGAGAGAGGAAAGCCTTTGATATATAATGAAATAATTTTGAATCATTCTTCCACATGCAAGAGCAAGACAATGTCTCATTATAAAGAAGCATAATCTACTTGGCACACAGCATCAATACAGAGGTTCTTTTTCCCATTTGCTACTGAGCCAAAGTAATTGCAGTGGCATTCGTTTACAAAATCAATTACTGATTATTAAAATAAAATAATAAATAAATAAATATGCTACACCTTTTTGTTAAAAAACCCCAAACAACAAAGGATACAAGTATTGAATCTAAGCAAGGAATACTAATGTGCCCAACAAAAAAAAATGCAATGTAACAATAGGAAGAAGATATCAATATGCTGGTTTTGATCTGGGAAGGACTAAGAAAAAGTTCAGTTTACATGAAGCTTCTTGTCAAATGGACTTTTTTTGTGCTGGTTTTCATGGACTAGCAGATGGCTAGAAGATCTGAGGCAGACTTTTGAGGAACTGAATTGCAGATCAGAGAGAAAGCATGTTTCCTCATTGAACATAGCCTGGTAAGATGGGTAGGACTGTATATTTAATGACACACCACAGACTCTCTGTCAACCCATGGAAAGTGAGCATTCACACACTCATATTCTTCAAATCTTATAAAAGGTACCGGAAACATTGCTTGGTTACATAAATTTAAGACTAATATTTGTCGTCAATATTTTCTAATTTCTACTTCTTTACATGATTTTTTCTTGTGTTTCTGCTAACTTGCTCTTTCCCTCAATGTAATGCTCTATGATTACTCCAGTTGCAGAATTACACTTTTTCTGGTACTATTTTATTTGGTAAAACACAGCATTTTCAAGCTAATTTTATTGTTTGAAACTTGTGATTATTTTCACTGTTAGGATAGTCTCAAATTGCATGGTGGCCACAAATCACACCAATACATAACACAGCACCAATTTTCAAGTGGCTTTCTCAGGCAGGCCATCTTTGCTAACTGCCCTCTGCGTCACCAGCTTTCTTCAAACTATACTTCAGCGAATAGGGAAGCACATGAAATTCAGGCAAGTGCTGCTGCAGGTCCTGATGCCAATAAAACAAGAATGATGAAGTGCTCACCAAGATAGAAGGCATGAGGTTAAGTGCACAATCTAACCACATTCCTGTTGAATTGCAACAAACACTTGAAGATGGCTTTGTCTTCTTTTTCAAGCTTAACTCGTTAATTTGTTTCCAGCCTCTTCACTGCCTCTCTCTCCCTTCCTTCCTCATTTTCCCCTGTCTCTGTGTTGTGCTGACTGGGCACTCTGCTCTGTTCCACACATGAGGCCAGCAGAGCAACACTGATTAGAAACATTGATTACAGTGGATGTCAGTGAGAATCCCAATGCAGCATCAATCCTGATCCCCACAAAAGGGAGGAGAAAGACAGTGAGGTTGGAGGAAAAACAAGCAAAATTCAATGACTGCTGGTAACTTCGCAATCTTAAATTCACTTGCCCTCAAAAATTTTGTTGTTTTGAAATTAATATATTTCTTCATGTTAAAATCCGTGCTATCTCAAGATCAGTTTAGATAGAATGAATGATAGAAAACGGCAAAAAAACCTTACAATTTTGGGAGTCCTCATAAACTTGCTGCTAGGAACTAGTGAGCTGCATTCCCCTTTTTTTCTAGGGGAGCCTTAAGGATGGGTCTATAGATCTGTAACCAGGGTTGTGTTGGCTGAAGATCTCTCCTGACAGCAGACAGGGCTGGCTCAAGACTTTGCTAGTGAAGCTGCAGCAGAATCTGTCTCTGCTAATAACAATCTACTGCATTCCTCTGTTACAGGAACTGCTTTGCTTCTATACCTACGGAGAATAATTATTAATGAAGCTGCCCTTTCTACTATGAACTACCTTCAGGTTTTCAGTGTTTTTACCATGGTATCCTGGATAATGCTTACATCAAATCCCATTATGAGCTGTCTTATCAGTGTAAGACATTAGGGAAGGGGTCAGTGACATGATCGAGTTGCAATAGCATAATGAATTCCCTATCAGCCTTGCTAGTGTAATAAGCTGTGTGTTGGCTCTTAGCCCACTGCAAGTGTGAGGTAATTTAAATCTCTTCTATTTAAGTTTAAGAAAAGGGCTTTCACCTTACTTTGCCAAAAGCTAGAAGCAAGCACACAGCCTGGTACTGCAGTTCAGCTGATATGCAGGAACTTGGTATTGTGTTTCCAGTTGAGGGAGAAGTCAATGAACTGACATTTATCACGCACAGGAAGAGTGAATTTGCTTATCATTCTGTAGTCAAGAGTAGCATTTAATACTGGTTCAGAAGGGAGTGATTCCTTCCCAGCCTCTTCCCTACACTGAGGACGGACAAGTCCTACTGCCCACATCCATTTAGTCACAGGGATACAGCACCAAGATCCTTAACTCTTTACCTTTCTTCATCTCCAAGGAACGAAGAAAAGCTGCATTCCACCAAGCAGTAGTGAGGGAAAGTGAATAAAAGCAAGACACAGCTTGGGGGTTTTCTTGCCTATTGTCCTGGAGATATAGCTAAAATAGTAGATTCACTTTATTTAAAAAAATGCTGATTTTACAAAGCAGTACCATATATAGGCCCTAATGTACACATTATATTAGAAAATGAGGACCAGGTCAGTACTGAGACCAATGTTTCAATATGAGAGACCTCCAACTCATCATTTGTGTTTTTACTTTTTCTGGTTTCCTTCTCTTTTACATTTTACATCACTTCTATACATAAGAAAAACTCTATTTATTGGTGATTCAACAGAGGAACAATTTTCTAACAAGTAGAAGTTTTGAACTCAGTTATGACGAAATTTCTATAGTCTACTAAAACTTATTATGCATGCCATGCCACTGCAGACTGCCTCTCAACCTTCCCAAAATATTCCTCATCCTCTATTTTTAAGAATTAGGAAAAGAAGGAAAGAACCTAAAAACCAACTGAAAAAAAAACCTAAAAAAAACCAAAACCCAACTTAATCAAAATCACTAACAGGGAGACATAATATTCCAAATAAGTTGTGCATTTTAAAAAGTGTCTTGGCTACTTCTTTCCCTCCATCTCCTTGACTTTCTTGTTAACCTAATCAAGACCCTCACCACCTAGCTTCAGACAGCAGCAAAGATGTGGTACAGGAATGAAATACAATCACAGAACAAAAATCAGCCTTTGGACAAAGGAGACTCATGATTCAGAAGTGGTCCAGGGCCATGCTGAACTTTAGCTACAGTACCCCAACCCCATTGTGAGGCATCGTTCAACTACTTCAGATGTCCATTTCACAAAGAAATTCATGAATTGCAAATAAACTTGTACTTAGAGATTAAACCTTCTGTTCACCAGAAGTCAGAGTTCTGGCAAACAAAGAACTTCTAGACAGCAAGGGGAAATCTAGATTCCTGCTGGTTTTCACCTCATTATACTCTCTGTGGGTTTGTGCAGTTGGTTTAAATGTGTGTAAAGGGTGGGTATGGGACAGTTCATGTTAGCAGACTTTTGCAATGCTTTCCCTTTTTTGTGAAGAAAACTTCATCTGAAAGAGGAGAAAATGGAGCAACGAGAGCTAAAGAATAACAGTAGGAAAGAGGAGAAGAGAAGGAAAAACTAGGAAAGCAAAGTAAAGACAGAAAATCCTGCCACAAGAGGGTAAAAAATAATTGCCACAACCTCCTGGAGAAAACTGGCAAAATGCTGAGCTTCAGGGTGTGCAGCACAAGAGTAGAGAGAGAAGACTGGAAAAATTACTGAGTGAATAGAGCAAGGAGAGAGTGTGCAAAGGAGAGTAATAGATTATGCCCTTTAACTGTACATCTCCGATTCCCTCACATAAAGAGATAACTGTTATTACTAACTAGACATAGGAAGCAAAAGCTCAAAGGCTAGGATATGTGCATGAAAAAAATAAGAGAGTAGATTAAATAAGATGTTTGGATATGAAAGATAAAAGAAGGACATAAGAAAGACTGCAGGGAAGAACGTGGCATAGGAGAGTGCCAGCAATAGAAGAAGAATACATAAAAAAGGGCAGAAAAAGGGGCTGAGCAGAAATGGATAGGAAAATGGGCAGAGAGAGACACAGAGATGAGCAGCAGAATGAACAGGAAGGAGCAAAATCAAATTTAAAGTGAGGTGAAAGGGACAGCCTCTTGGAAGCTTTATAGTGGATCATTTATTTCAGTCATTTTCTGATCAAGCTCTAGGTCAACACACCACACTGCCTTGAAGACAGACATCAATAAATGGAGTAAAAAAAGAGAAACCAAAGTTTCCCTAATGCTCAGGGAGCAACAGGACAGCAGTCTTTTAGCTGTAACAGCCATGCAGACTTTATGCCAGATTATATTGCCAACAAAGAATGCTGTGCTTTAAAATATGCAGACTTCCAACAAGGTAAGCCACATACTCACTTACTCCTGGACATCACATCAGACACCCTGGAGTGCCACCTCAGGATGCAAAGAAAACTAAATGTCAGCCCCCTTCTTATAAATAAAAATGCAGCAGGTTCAGTGGTCTTTCACCCACTGATTAGATTTGGCTCCTAGCTAGCTGAAGAGACAGATAGGGCTTGCTCCAAATCCACATGGTCTTCTTCAAATACAAAAAGCCCTATTTGTGTGGCATGCAAAATTCCTCATGTCTCAAGCTCTCTGATCTAACTGTGCAGCTCAGTTACAGTCTCAGGCATTAGAAAAGAGTATAATGTTTAATCTGAGTTTACTGAGTTCTGAAACATTAAAGCCTTTCCTTTATACCAGTTTCAAAACTCTCCCTACACTGTACTTTGCTACTTTGTGTCCACAGCATTCTCTAAAAGGAGACTAATCAGTTTACTGTTTTGCCTAGTGTTTGGATTTTCTCATCATCATTATTTTTTAACCTTGCCTGACCATATATTTATTTTAGATTAGAACATCAAAAACATTCCTCGCCTCACCTCCCTGTCCCCACACATCCAATTTGAAGTGTTTCAGTGACTTTGATTTGTTTTTCCTTTCCCAAGGAGAGAATTAGTGTAAAACGAGGAGGAAGTGAATAGGCTATGTAGTATTCAAAGAAATGAGCAAGAGATCGAGAGGTTACTCTCAGAGACACTACAATCTCTCAAACCTCCACTTTAGTGGAGATGCAGGAGAACTTGGAACACTCAAATAGTCAAGGATCTGTTGAAGGCTAGAAGCTGGTCATTGCCCACAGTGGGAGGAAGACAAGAACTTGACAACGACAAGTAGGACTGGCACATTTTATGACAGATATGAGGCCCTAGAGCTAGAAGGACAGTGAGCTGATAAGAGAGATGAAGGTCCTTCTGGGATGAAGGGCCCACTCAAGGAGCGCAATCTAACCCGTCTTTCATGAACTTCTCTTCTGTCAAGAGAAAAGAAGGGTAGTTGTCAGAGGTGGCTCCCTTCCAATGGAAGGGAGGGCCCAACATTCAAATCAGACCCAAACAACACAAAAGTCTTCTCCTTCCCTGGGGCTAAGCTAAGCGACATTACTAGAAAGCTCTCCAGCCCAGTAAGGCTCTCTGATTATTATCTGTTCTTGAAGTCAGTGGTGATAAGATAACAAAGAGACAATCAAAATGGATATCAGGGCCTTAGGATGATTGGTTGAAGAATCAGGAGCACAGGTAGCATTTTTCTTGATCGTTCCAGTAGTAGGAATAACATTGAAAGGAACAGGTAGATCCATCAGGTCAATGAGTGGCTCTCAGGTTGGTGTCACTGGAAAAATTTTGGAGTTTTTGACCATGAGGAAAGTTATACAGCACTTGGTTTAATGACACCTGATGGGACGAACTTTTCTCAGAGTGGAAAAAGGGTTCAAACACAGGAGGTAGCAGGGCTCATCAACAAAGCTTTAAATAAGGTTCAAAGGGGGAAGAGACAAATCCATGCTTGCCGAAGCCATGGGAAGTCACACCAAAGCTTGAAGGAGGGAGTGCCAGTGGGATCTCTCAAGCTGCTCCAGGTGTCAGACACAATGGACCACACCTAAAATATTTCTACACCAATGCACACGGTGTGATGAGCAATAAAGAGAAGTTTGAGGCTTTGGCCTGTTCTCAGAGATTTTGCATCATTGGAATAAGTGAAACCAGGTGGGATGAGCCCTGTGACTAGTGTGCCATATTGGATGGTCACAGGCTCTCCAGAAGGGACAGGCAGGGCAGGAGAGGTGGAAGGGCTGGAATGTAAAGAGCCTGAAGTTGGCCATGGCAGGGTGACAGTGTCTGAGTAAGGATTAAGGGACGCACAAATAATGCGGATGTCATCGCAGGAGTCTGCTATAGGCCACCTAGCCAGGACAATGATGCTGTGAATTATTCTTTGAGGAACTAAGAGACACCTTCCAAACAACTGTCCTTGTCCTTATAGGAACATCAGCTTGCCAGATGTTAACAGGGAGCATCACACAGCTGGCACAAGCAGGTCCCAAATAGTCCTAAAACATCTGGATGAAAACCTCAAGGTACAGCTACTAAGGGAGCCAACCAGGAAAGCTGCCCTCCTTGATTTGTTGCTTGTTAAGAGACAGGCTCTCATGTGAAGATTCGTGGCCATCTTGGCCACAGCAACCATGAAGCAATCAAGTTTAAAATCTCTGTTGTCATATTGTGATTCTTGGGACTGTCCTGTACCAGGCCAGGACCTGGACATTGATGATCCTTGTGGGCCCCTTCCAATGCAGGATATTCTATGATTCTATGATAAACATACAGAAATACACACATTATACTTTTATATCTGTAATATATAATTATATATTATACATTACACAAAATATATGTATGTAAAATACATGTCTATTGCATGTTTCAAAGAGGGGCAACGATGCTGATGAAGGGGCTGGAGCACAAGTCTTACGAGGAGAAGCTGAGGGAACTGAGGTTCTTTAACCTGGAAAAAAGGAGGGTCAGAGGAAACCTTATCACTCTCTATAACTGCCTGAAAGGAGGTTGTATTGAGGTGAGTGTCAGTCTCTTCTACAAGGTAATATGTGACAAGGCCAAGAGGAAATGGCCGCAAGTTTTGGCATGGAGTTTTAGATTTGGTATTAGGAAAAAATTCTTAATTGAAAGGGTTACCTAACATTGTAACTTCCCATGTAGGTCTTCCCAGGGAAGTGGTGAAGTTGGCATCCCTGAAAGTATTCAAGAAACATGTGGATATGGCACTTGAGGACATGGTTTAGTGGTGAATATGGTGATGGGGCTAGGTTGTTTTTGGACTTGGTGATCTAAGAGGTCTTTTCCATGATTCTACAGAACTGACCACGTACATTTATGAGTTACTCCTCAGATTGTTCCATAGCCACCCTTGCATATCTTCCTTGGTGACAGTTGCACTGACTAATCTGATGATTTGAGAACCCACCAACACCAGGCCAACAGGCACAGGGGTTTTGGGGACATTTTATTAACATGCCCTGGAGTTCCAAAACTCTGCTTTGAAGTTGAGCAGTAAGAACTTGCTTGAGTTAGTGGGAGATCAAAGTAGCTATTCCCATATCCAAAGTAAACAAAACCTTTTTCTTTTAACTTTAGAGATTTTATGGAGCAAGACTTCTCTCCAAAAGGCAGGAGCATGGACAAAACTCTTCCACAGTCCATATTTCTGCATGTGAGATCTTAAAAAAACTTTGAATCAACTTACTTCTTATTTCCAGTCATCAGCTCTAGTGTCACAAACTTCCCCTGACATTTACGAGTTATTGATCTTCTTTCCGGCTCTGCTCCATGAGTGGGGGCATGACAGATTTGCTTTACACAGAGCAAAGTCAAACCGAATGTTGCACACATGTTGCTGCCATGTTATTCAGGCCATGTTATGGGGCTTCTTTGTAGGTTACACCACTCCAGCCCTTATACCCTAAGAAAATTAAAATAAATAAGCTAACTAAAAGACAATAGGCTTTATATGTTTTGTTACTTGTCTGTAACTAGATTATTTCCTTAACTAAACCCCTTCTATTCTCCTCTGTTGTGTCAGTCTTGACAGAAATAGAAATCCAACTTACATTTGTCATGCTGCTATCCGTACGACAGTTTCCATCTCTCTTCCTCCCTCCAAATGTCTGGTGTTTGTACACAGGAAGAAAAGAGACAGAAACTCCTGGGAACTGGACACTTTTATCCTTACAGCCATATTCATTTACTGCAGAAGGGAATTTGTGCCCATGCTAAGTCCATTCCTGTTCTTAGGTCAGTGCATTGGGGAAAACAATCTGTCCTTGAAGATGAGACTGTGACCTAGGACTGAGCACCTGAAGGTGGGAGCATGTTGTCCTGCTCTTCTGACTGTTGTTCCTGCAGTGACAGACCCTGCCACACAGCCAGGGCGGATGTGACAAAGAGAGATGATTTTGGACACAAGCCCTAGAGGAAAGTCATCGTGAACAGAAATCGCATATAGCCAGATAGCTTAAGCTCTCTTCCTAAGACTTTTTCACCCGGTCCAAGGCAGTGCCTTAAAATATATTTTTTTAATACGTTCAGCAGGATCATATCTATAAAGGAGGCATCAATCCCATCTAATCACAAAACACACAGCTTTTTATTGTTTGATTTTACTGTCCAAGAGAAGCCCAGGACTGTTCACAGCTGGGGCCTGTGATGAAGGTGATAATATTAATTAACTTCACCCCAAAGAGCATGAGTAGGCTCAATTAGCTTGCACTTGAAATCGCTTTGAAACTCTCACATAAAAGTAACGGTGTTCTTTATCAGTTATTCCAAATCAGTTATTCCAAATCAGTTATTCCAATTTAATAACATTATTATTATTATTCTTATGTTTATCTTTTGCAGAAAAAAGAGAAGCTAATGAAATGGATCCTGTTGTTTTTAAATTCCCAAGAAAATTTCTGAAGATTTTTCATACCATCACAGATGGTATGAAGCTTAAAAAAATTAAAATAAAATCAATGAAGTATCAAAAAAAAGACAAAAATCTTGGACTATATAAGTGAATCAATCCTCCAGAAAACTTAAAAAACCTGAATAAGATGCAACAAACAAAAGGTGTCAAGTATTTTAAAAACACTGGGATTGTTTTCGTTGGTTTTTGTTTTAGTTTGGTTTGGCTGGTTGGTTGTGCATACTAATCAACTCAATGAACCACAGTTTTACAAATGTTCTGTTGCTAAACAAGGTAATAAAGTAGTAAGAGAGTAATTCTCATTTCTACAGTAGTGATCTTTAAAAGGCTGTATTAAATGATACAGTAATCTTCGTCCACAGGCTGGAAAAATATCTGTCTCACTCAGCTGGAGCAAAATTACAAAAGAAAAAATATGAACTGTTCATCTCCTTTAATTATCTGTAACAACAGTTCCCTATTTCATTATGTTAGCTAAATGAATACCTGGACTTAAATACTGTTTACATAATGAGAACGTTGGAGAAGACTCTGATGACAGTGCACAGCACAAACACATTTTCGAACTTGTAGCAAAAAGTGAGACACTAATTCTTACTGATTTTGCTGCCTGGTTTTGAACACTTCTCTGGCAATACAGGGTTGCTTAGCTTGCTTCCCACTTACCACATGCAAATATAGACATATGTAGAGAGGAATGCATTTTTAATTTTTAAATACAGAGGTGGGGATTCACTTGTGTCTTACCACACACTCCCTATTCACAGGGAGCAGAAGCCTATGGGGAAAATCAAAGCAGTAAACGAATCCCACTGAACAGCTTAGCTGCACCTTCAGTAGTCATCCTAAGGAACTGACTACTTCCTAAGACTACTGAGTTGAGGAAAAGGATTAGCTGCAGACATCAAAAGGGTGAGGTATATCTTTGAAATCCCTTCACAGTCCAGTATTTTGTTTATGACCAAAGCCCCTGAGCTGCATGTGAAAGCCAGTTTCCATGGATATTTAAATGACACTTTTATGAGGCATATCAGAACAACATACTTTGATATTTCAAAGTCTTGCAAGGTCACCTCTGAGCCATTCATTTCTGTCAAGCAATCAACATTTCTCGTAAGCAACAAACAGTGCTTGTGGCTTGTCAGTGTGACCAAATTGCAAAAGAATTTAGACAAAATATGGATAAAACTATATTGTTCACATTTTTTAGATATATTATTTTAGACAAAATATAGATAGAATGAAATTGTTCACATTTTTTAGATATAGCGTTCACATAAACAGTAAGAGCTGATAGAAACTGTATACACAAATCTGTGTAATACCTATGTAATGCTTATGATTGTTAGAATTAGACCAGGATAGGTTAAGAAAAGAAAAACTAGAATCGTGTGTTAATTTCATTGGTTAATTAACAAAAATAATCCACACTTCTGAAAGTGTGAAGTACTGAAGCAGAGAAGATTAACCACACCAGCAACCTGTGACAGAAAACCAAACACCTTTGCTATCTCTTCTTTCCTTGCCTCCTGCTCCTCCACAATGCTTTGTTCTCCTTACCGTGCAGAACAAGCCACAGGTATTTTTGTGATGTGCGACGATTCATCTCTGAACTGAAGCACAAGACCAAAGCATTGACTCTGAAAACATGTCCATCTACCTTCCCTACGTTGACGTACCACTGAAATAGATAGGATTGCTCACTTTGTAAATCAGACATGTTTGATGAATTGAGCCTTTTATTTGTGCATGATATATTTTATCGGAGAATCATTTCAAGGCCAGCAAATTATAAAATCTTGGGACTTCAGTTCAAGTTGTCTGTCATCACATGCAAAAAAAAAAATCAGCTGTAGTAAAAGCTGAAATAAAATTATTGGGAAGAAATTAACAGCAATGAAAATGCTTTTCAAATTAATGCTTCAATTTTGAAATAGCTATTATAAACATTTTTGCTTGCTATGGCTTGCAGTTAAATTTTAAAAATAGCACTTAAATATGCATGTTAATAACATCCAGAAGGCATTTCTTTCAAGCCTGTTTGGGCTGTTGAAGGCTTTAATTTAACCACAGCATTCATTTATGTCTAGCAGTTAGAATTTTCTTTTAAGCTCAAAGGAGCCGAGAGTTGTAACTATGATCTAATTGGTAAGGAATGAAGAATGTTTTTCATGTTTTATAGACAGCATGAATCCTGATCATTTTACTGCAGTAAATTATAGAGTGTTCTGCTCACTGTGTCTCCCTCTGGAAGTATGGGCCTATATCTCATTAAACTATAAAAATAAGTTGCAGCGTTCGGCACTCTTCGAAAGCTATCCTGCCAAGGTATGTTATTTTTATATCGCTAATGCATGCCAGAGAGTCAGTCCACAGAAAGTTAGGTTTTTTACAGCCTAAAACTAAATTAATTTATAGCTACATCCACATGTCAGAGGGGACACATAAGGAACCTAAACTGCTATAGAAAACAATAATTTATTATTGATTTTCAGCTCCTTTTTAAAAGCAGCTGCAATTTATTGGCTTCTCAGTTCTTTCCTCTCTGGTACAAATGATCTAAACAATGCTAGCAATGAAGCAAAGCAGCTCCTGTGGGTATGGCAAATGACATAAAAGTCAGATATGCTTTGCCTCTTTTTGGCTTAAGACAAACGGTCTATCACTGAAATGAGAATAAAAAAAAAGATCAGAGGTGGAATGCAATACTTTTTTGTGTGTTTTCTTTTTTTTTTTAAGATGTGTATGATTAGGCAAGATATCTCATTACATAAATTGTTTGACTTTAAAATACAAGCTAGCATTTCACACATTTTTAAAGCTGTGTAATTGTCATTTGGTTGTACGGTGTAGTTGAATTTAGCTGCAGTAAAGGCAGCACACTACAAATGATAAATTACATATGTTTAATCCTATTGTAATACCTTGGGTTTGTGTTAAAAAAAAAAATCTAAAAGGCAGATGTTACAGAATTGCTACTGCAGTGACTGAAGCCTAATTGCCAACCCTTTAAAGCAAGGGTAGAGTGGATTGGAAAAGGAAAAAGCAACTCAAGAGCCAAGGTAGGAATGAGCACAGCACTAGGAACACTCTTCAAGGAGCACAGCAGTAAGATAAGAACAGTAATCTCTTTTCTCCCAGCAGCACTGTGATTAACCACAGATATCTCCTTTCAGAGCAAAATAGTCTACTAAATGATTCTCATCTTAGGAGTATAAAGAAGTATACTAAAAATTATACCAATAACTTTGAAAACACAGGCTCATTTGTTATTTGTTCTTTCTATGGAGGAAAAAAAATTACTTTGTTGCTAGGAAATTTAGCTCCAGTTAGTTCTTCTGTACAAGGTTTTGTTGCCAGTGCCACAGTTCCTTCCCTGAACAGTCTTAGCTCCAAGGTCCTGGCCTGGGTCTTGGCCACAGTTCTTCTTTGAACAGGATTTTCTTCTCAGGGAATGAATGGTCAGTATCCCAAGAGACGAAAACAGATAAATCATCACAGACTGACGTGTGAAACCCTTTGCATTTTGCTCTTTGGTGGTTACCAGCATGCACACCCTTCCTCAGAACTGCAGGTTACAGCAGATCTTGGTCCCTTTGGAAATAACTCAACTCTCAGAGCTAAAGGACATGCTCATCTTTCACCCCAAGGTCTGACCATGACTGACAAGGAATACAAGGGAAGGTCATCCAGTTACACCAGAAGGGAGGCCAGATTCAAAGTAAGTAATTCCATTCTCAGGTCATGAGTTTCAACACACAGGCTCCTGGACCAGATTTCCATGCTTATCCTTACAAAAAAACCCAAAGAAGATGAGAAGAGTAAACAGAAATTGACAAAAACTCTCTCAGCTCTGCCAATCCCATCTATCTTACACACAAACAGAAATGGAAAAGTTCTGAAATTAAAAGAAAAAATGGTAAAATTATTACTTCACAGAAATATTTATACCCAAAAAGAGTAATGGAAACATGGAAACAGAATCAGAGAGGGTGCTGAATGACAAAAAATCCTGATTTATTAGGCATAACAGAATAGTTGGAGTAGTTGCATCCCAGAATAACAGGAGTAGTTGCATCCCAGTCAGGACCATTAAAGCTACGTTTGTAAAAAAATAGGAAAAGAAGCAGCAAGGTCTAACAGCCACCCTACACATTTCAGAGAGCTGCTACGATCACTGTGAGAAGCCTTCTTTCAAAAACAGAAGGACTAGGGATAAAGATAGAATCACAGGCACTTGTTACTGACCAAAGGCACATGAGAACAGCTCCTGCAGCAACGTGCAGGCTGCTCTCGCCTACCAGACACTATTCTACAGCACAAATTTCACTACCCACCCTTCTAGACGGAATGAAAAACTGGGAATCAAACCCTGCTCTGCTTCTCTCTCTGGTCTGGCCTGTAACAGAGCCCATGGAGAACTCTGTGCATAATTTTCTCTAATCTACAAAAAAAAAAAAAAACAAAACCAACAAACCAACTCACCAATCAAATAAAAACAAAAAGACAAACAAAAACCGAACAAAGCCCCAAGTAAACAAAAACCAAATCAACAGAAAAATTGGGCAACAGAGGAGAAGGAGTAAACATGCTGAGCCAACAATTTTGTGGTATATAAATAGAAGGATTTTCACTAATCGCTGTACGATTCACCTGTAAGAGAAGCTGACCAGAAATGTAACCCCTTGCTCACATGCAGCTAGTAATAAATTAGTCCAAACTTCAAGAATTTGCAGGATAGAGGGGAAGAACATCATTAGGACATGTAGTCAAGCACAGTGCAGGGGTTCAAACAGCCTGTACTCTATCTCATAGTTCAAAAGGAAGTTAAAAGTAGCATCCTCCACGGGGTAGCGCTCAGGCAGCAGCTGACATACATTCACCACAGAGTCACAGATGTACATTTTCTCAAGATAGGTTTCAGACTGCTAACACAGCTTCTCTCATCTCAGAGACATGCAAAAAATATATCCTTAAAATTGTCAAATTTGTGAAAATATGTGTAAGTTTGAGTCCCAAATATAAATAGATTTACAAGAAGGAGTGGCACCCAACCACATATAAAATTTATAGATGATTGTAATTACCTGAAGCACATAAGTATCAATATGAGGAATGAGAAAGTATATATAAATTTTTAGAAACTTGATTAATATTGTCTCAGCATTACCAAGTATAACCATTAAGTATGACCCCATATAATTATGGTCTACAAGACTGCAATTTACTAAAATTTGAAAGGGCAAAGATACAGTATTTCATAAAAAGTATACAGATGCTGCCACTCAAATATTTTCAGTGCTGTAACTCCAAAAAGTATTTTGTATTTAATTTTGTTTAAGCCTATGTGTTTGTAATCTACCCAAAAATTCAGTATGAATGAGGCTCAAATAAGTCCTGTTCCAGCTGAGCTAAATGACTGTTGAATTTTAATGAGAAAAATTGTCTCTTTTAATGTGTTTTTGTAAAAACTGATTGTATTAAAGTATGCTATAATTGAATTATATGTTAGTCCATTATTTAGAATTATTTGTTGCGTTATTAGCCTCAGATTCCTGCATAAACAGTGCAAATTATAAATATTTTAAATAACATCATTCAGAGTAGAAGAAGATAAATTATATAAAATTTACCTATTTGTGTTATTTGAAAGTGAAAGTAGAGGATATGTCATTTCACACACACACACAGACATAGACACAGACACACACACACACATACTTTTTATTTTACATTTTTCCTTTTGCTCTGTGTAGATGAACCTGATACTCAAGAAGCAAGGCCAAAACCTTGGAAAGTTATCTCCATCAAAGACAAATTGTTATTTTTACATATATTATCATTGTTAAAGATCAGTTTTTCACAGCTCCAAAATTCTCCCCAGTGGGCAGTAGTCCATCTTACTAAACTACCTACCCATAATTCAACCCAATTTCATGCAATTGTCTGTCTATGCTCGTGAAAGTCCATCTCTGAACTGCAATGGAGACTATTTTCCATAGCCTCCAGGGAGGCAGATAATTTTGTTGGCTGCCTCCATTCCATTCGTCTTCTACTAAATAAAGAAGGGATTGCCTTTTCCCTAGTGCTGTCTGCTTTCAGAAGTCCAAACATCCATTAAGTGGAAAGCACTAAATTAGTACAAATACTGAAATGCCTGAGTAGAAAGCTATTCATCCCCATGCAAACTCAGAATCAGCCTTCACAACAACTGTAGCTACTGACAGCTTTTTCAGCCACAGGACTCCGTCTCCAGAAGTCAAATTCTAATATTCAAGTCTTGTGAGAAAAGTCCAGAGTGAACCTTAACTAATGTTCTTCAAGGAACTCATCTTTTCTTATGGATGCATCCCAGTTTACATAAAAATGAATAAGAAAATAAGGCTGTTTAAGCTCTCCTTTTATTTTCTAATACTCAACCTTTAATTCACTGCAGAACAGGGCATTATTCCAACTCAGGTCATTTGTGAGGCTTTTAAGCAACCATTATTAACCACTGACATAGAAAGAACAGTCTGAATGGATTTATTCATATTTCCAAGTTATTCAGTTCTGGTTTGATATACTCTTTGACATGGAAAAGTTTGATCAATGGCAATAGAGGAAAACAAATTATTTAGTTGCAGGAACTAATTTGAAAGGCTTACTAGTCTTTTTCTAAACATCAGATAAGCTCTTTTCTAGATCTAAGCCTAAAATTCTCATGGAGGATCAACAGACAAGATAGCTGAATATTTTCTTGCACAAACAAATCATTTGTAAAATATTTGAAGCTTTTGACTCTTATTCAGTCATGTGCCAAAGAAGATCAAATTAAAAAAATGATATATGCTCTCTTATTTCCATTTACACTACTGGAAAAGACAAAAATTCTTGTTGTGAAGTATGGTTACACTAAAAGATTGCAAAACCTGAATCCATATTATTGTACAAACAATTACAAAACTAAAGCAACAACTTATCAAGTGCAAAATGAAGTTAACTTCTGTGTGAGTGTATCCACGGACAGCAGAAAAATAAAAAGGCCTTTTTTAATGGAAGTTATAAGCATTGGGTTCTTTTCAACATTTTCTGCAAAAGGCTGTGATTTAGTGCTCCAGCAGTGCTGTTTGCCAGCAAAAGTTGAAGCATTACAGCTTCTACCAGGTCCTACAAACTCAGAGCAGGATTTTACTACTTCCTCCACACCACATTCAGCACGGAATAAAAAGATTTCCTTCTTAAGTAAAACAAATCACACTGTATCCCTGTAAGTTTAGCCAAGCAAAATTATTATAGATGCATAGTGAATACTTAGGCTCTTTCAGTTGAAGACAGTATTTCTATAGAACTCATAACATGTATTTGGCATCAGAACATCTGTACCTGGCTACTAGAAGAAAAAAATAAGTAATGCTTTCTTGTGTATACATAGATCTATCAACAATATGTATTCATTTTTCCATATAGCATATCAACAAATAACAGGTTCGATTACACTCTGCTCATTTCCTCTCTTTCGTGTCAGAACAGTGACATTAGTTTTATGGAACTACGCCTAATTTTCATGTCACTGAAATAACTATTCTGTCCCATGACATGAAATGAACAAGGGACAGAACAAGAGACTACATCTTCACCACTGCCTCTAATGCAACTGCTTTCCAAAAACATGGCTAAATGGATAGGCAGTGCAGAAGATTCAATCAGCTGATAGAGGGCCTGCTGGCTGACATTGCAAAATCAAGTGCCCCTCATTGAAATTCCCTGCCCGCAGTCCCTTTGCATTTATAACTGTGGGAAATCAGCTCTGCCACCTGAGCTGGCCTCAGCTGCCATGGCGTCACATGAAGATAGATGTGATCACTTACGGAGGTACAATAGGGAGCACTCTTCTGATCTGCTTTCATCTCGCTCCCTGATCTCAGATCAAAGCAGGGAGGCAAGCAGAGCAAGGGCATGTCTACACGGGGACATTACATCAATCTAGTTTGTTCAGTCTAAGTGCAGCAATTTAAATACATGTCATTGAAAGGCTTATGCCCCAGTTTGTCGGGCCAGCTTAAAATATTTTCCTTATTAATCATAACATCCAAACAGTTCTGTACTTGTCTGAATCAACTGCCCCAACTTCCCAGGCAATATCTCATGTCTCAGTGTTTGCAGCTGTGATTTTTTTTGCTGTGCTGTAGGAGGCCTATTTGAAATTGAAGAAATTTGTGGGCGGGAGAGGAAAACAAGTCAAATGAATGCACTCCTTGAAAACTTTCCTGGTGTCCATTAACATCATCAAAAGCATTACTCATCTGCTGACATGCAACATCAATGACCCATTGCTAAACACTGTAATTATTGTAATATGAACTGAACAGCACACACATATTTGCCATAGCTCCACTGGGCAGAATTTCTCTTTTTGCAGAAACAAATGACTGTCAGTACGACTTCAGTATAGAAAGATCTGCTTTCCTCATGGGAAAAAAAATGAGCAGAGGTCATCTGTGCAGCAAGCACAAGGAGCTGCAGCTTCACATCACTGTGGAACTTTTCTTCAGGTCACAGAAGCACTGTTCTCCCAGGGGGTAGAAGTTCAGCACCTACAGCCAAGCATGGGTTAATTCCTTTGGTGTCAGCAGGTCAGCTGTCAAGAGTCCTGTTCTGGAGCTTTTCTGGGTCATCTAGAGAATGTTGTCCTGTCTGAGGTCACCATGTTGTCCCTTTAGATGCAGGCTTTCTGTTCTGCTACTTAGAGCTCTGTCAGACCACAAGGGAGGAGTCAGAGGGCAGAAACAGGTGTTCCGGAGAGTTACCTGATCCTAAAAGATTTAGACATAGAACTCTGCCTGACCACAGGAAAGCAAATTCAGAAAACACTTGTCAACTTAGATGAAAATTTTTCTCCTGCCATACTAGACTGCCAGTTGCTGCAAAGCATTTTTTTTAGCATATGGAAATCCAGGAAGTCAATTTCATGACGAGAGTTCTAATCACATTCAGCACATCTGAAATCTGTCTCTGAAAATCAAAGAGTTTAAGGACAGAATAATGAACTGTCATTACAAAAACACTCTAGGAGAAACTTAAATTATGAGTTTAAGGTGAAGTGATCTTTTCACGTCTGCTAATGAACAATCCAAAATAAATGCAAATAAGGAGCCATAAAAGTTTTTAATAAGATCAATACATTTATTTTAAATATTGAATTTTATTACAGGCTTTGAAAACGCATCATGTCAGCTACTTAATGCATACAAGGTTTTTAAATAAAAATAACTCAACCTGCTGACTAACCAGGGGAGCAACAAGTTTCTGACATCTGCTGCTGAAAACACATATGCAGTCTCTGAAACTTCCTGGTTGCATTTGGGAATCCATAGGGGCAGAAATGTTTGTATACCATGCACAGTATAACCCTAAATATAGCAGCTATCAAATTCAAGTCACTTACTAGCACAGATTTATTTTCTCTTTCCATGGATGAAGGGTGACATTAAACAGCACAACTACTACAGCTACTTGTCTCTCCAATGTCAACCAGTCTACAGTTCCGAGTTCTGAGTGTGAGCAATGGTTGATCTGGAGCTCGACTGGTACAAAATTATTTCCAGACAGTCAGTAATGAAAACATTCTTATTGGAGACTTCCAACTACTTGAGGCAGCAAGTGTCCCTAAGTGCACAGTTTAATAAAAGTCATTACAAGCCTTAATATATGTATATATGTTTCCACAATGTGCCATAAAATGTATTTGTGATATTTTCAAAGAGATAAATCAAGTGGCTGGAGGAAACTTTTATTACATTGTATTTTTGATGAAAAACAAACAACCTGAGACAAAAAAAAGAAGCTGAAAAATTATAATAAATTAAAACAGCCAGTTGTCATATTTGATATGCTTTATAGCTCCTTTAACTTTAGAATTAAGTCAAGGGAAACATTACCAGAGAGGAATGTTTTCACAACAAAAGGTGCCCTACCGACTTAGTGTTAATTATACTTACTAAATTCTTGGTGCAGATCTTTGTCTTCTTTAATATTTAGATGGTGATGTTATGTTCCCAAAAGAACTTTAATCGTCAACTTTTAACAACATCTGCCAGCCAAATAGTAAGTAAATAAAAAAACAAAACGAGTAATTTTGATTTTTAAAACTTGCGTGCCAGGAATCACTTGAACTTCAACTACAAGCTGAAACATGATCAGTTGAATGTTCAGCAAAGGGCACTTATAGAGCACATCAAAATCTAAACATGTCATGCAAGCAGCAACAGGCGTATGAGAAATGCCTGAGTGAAAATATAAAAATCAAATTTTTGTCAAATGTTTGATTGGGTCAACCCGTATTAGGTTGCTGAACGTAATCTTATCTGACACATAATAAGCCTACATGGAAGACTTCACTAGTAAAAAGTGGTGTTGTGGAAAATGGGGAGAATAGGAAAGGGAACAGCCAGAAAGACATCGATTTTTGAAGAGCTGCAGTGGGTTTTTCTGTGTTCAAGAAAGAATCTTAGTATCACTCAGCAATTTACTCGTCTCTGGCCTTCTGACAATATATGGAGAAGATACATAAAGCATTTTCTAGTTCTATTCAGAGCTCCCTAGGTAATCTTCATTGCATATAAATAACATTATTACAGCTTCTAAACAGAGAACAAAAATTTCTGGTCAATAGAACATTGTATTTTGCAATATATACAGGCACTAGGGAGCACGGAAACCTATCTCAGAGTAAACTAACAATAATTCTCCATTATCATCTTCAAAAGACTTGACTGTAGTGCATCTTCACATGGCTATGGACCACAGCTTATGTCATTTATCTTGTCAAAACTTTTCCTTTCTCACAGACACAGAACCAAGGAAATCTGGGCTAGGAGTAGTTTAAAAGCTAACTTACCTATGAGAAAAATATTTGTGAAAGCAAGAAGGTGGGTTTCATACTAAACAACACAATAGCATAAATAGCCCCAACCAAATAACCCAAATAGAATAATTGCTTCTCTCAAAACACAGAACCATCCCCTAGTGGTCACTGCCTTAGAAAGAGCAAAAGACTCATGGCTTTTACGAACTGAACGTGTAAAAGTGGACGTGATGTTCATATACACAAACACAGCTATTTTGTGCAACCGCTATATAAAATTATCCACTTGGCTTTTTATAAAGTTTCAACAGAAGAAAAAACTGGAAGCAGCTAGAGAAACACATATGTACTTTTACTCTTCTTTGAGATCATACTGTAACCAAACAAAGCTAACTCAAACTAATTTCATTGACAGAGCTGCATAATCTATTTTCAGAACACCTATTTAGAACATCTTCACCTTCTGCATGCACCAAGCAGCATCTTCTTGGGTATATTTCCACCTTAATATTTGGCAAGCATGGCTTAAAAAGCAACATGCAGAGCACTTGCTGATGCCACTTGCTAGAATGTACTTAGTAAAATTGTGAACTTGTGACCTTCATATTGAAACAGTCAGTTATAATAGACCTGACACATAATACAGAGGTGATTTCATGTCACTAAAATTCCTCAGAAAGAGCCTAGTTTCAATTCCTTCAGGAACTGAAATTGCTCATGCAGTTATTGCTTTGAAGTTGCAACTTATGTGAAATTAGTAAACCATTCATAGCTAAAAAATAAAAGTATGATAAAAAAAAGATACTAATTATAATGATTTGTTAACCTTTCCTTTTCCAAATGTGTGAGGTGACTTGGAAATAACCCTTAGTCTTTTTAAATTACCTCACAGTCACAGCTTTCTTCAAGTCTGACAGTTAATATTTGTCTGCATTACCACAATTACACCAAACACTCATCACAGCTAGTTTGTGGGTCAATGCTGGTCTGTCACATTCCTAAAAAACAGTCAGATTTCTATTTCCTGTCAAGGCAAATTTTAGAATCTGAACAAAATGACAAATTAACTAATTGGCAAAAGAAAATTGAAAGGTATTTTCTGGCCTTGTGAATACTTTTTTTACTAAGCACAGAATGTCCATTTGTTCAGTATCAGTCATAATTGTTAAAATAAAATGGCTACAATAACTGTCTTGGATGCAACATTTTTATGACAGTTTTACAAAAAACTCAACGTTCTAAACCCATCAAAAAACCCAGATTTATTTTCTTTAATTGGCATTGATTTTTCAAATATTTGCAAGTAGAGAGAAGTTACCTGTCTGATATTGAAAATGTTCATTTAGCGTACACTGCCGTAGCAACAAGTAGAATGCTAAGAAAACAATGCCTTGCAAAAACATTTTTGTGGTTTTGGGTTTTTTAACGAATTTCCTCCATAGATTGAAAGAAAAATGAAAATATCTTTGCTGAGAATTAAATTGGAAATGGAGGCCTGTCACTGTTGCATATGCTCCTTCAAATTAAGTAAGTCAAAAGCATCACTCTGTCATGAAAAATCTCAGGTCAGGTTTCTCTTTGTTGAGAAACCCCAGAGGCAGGCACTGAACAGGATGCTTTAAAGTCCTTTTAACTATTATTCCTAAGAACTCATAAGAATTTATTTTTTGTCATTTAATGTGCTTATGCGGTTCCATACTTTAGAACAAAATGCTAATGAAAAAATTTTGCTAATTGTTCTAATAAAAAACAATAAATTGCTAAAAACTTATATGCTTTGGTCCCAGGCATGGAAAAAGTAATTATCAGCAGAATAGAAAGTACAGTCTAATTTGCATAGTAGTGAAAAAATGTGAGCATGTAGGGGGAAAAGCTGAGGATTACTTACAGCATTTCATGACATATCTTCAAGTTGTTTGGCTCATTTGATTGAGATGGATAGCTTCAATTAAGACACATCTGTTTGAATACATTCCTACTGGAAGGGGAGCCTGGTGGCACTCTCACAGATTGTGTTACAAATTCTTGTTCTAGAAAAGTGAGCAGTCTAAGGTTTACACAAAAATATCAGATCATTGGGGGTTTTTTTAAATTCACATTTCTTGAGAACAGCATGTTAGTTTTCTGTGCATTTTAATCCCCTGGCTGAGCCTGTATTCCCAGTACAAGTGCTCTATTGGAACTGGTCAGTCAGGTTTGTGATCACCTCTGCTAAAAGAAAAAGCACACACACTACACAAGCTAATTCCAGTACAATAGCATCCTGTCTCAGCAGTACTAATTTTTGCAGCAATAGCACAGCCTGCCATGCCCCAGCTTCTGCTGTCATTTACAGAAATATGATGATAAAAAGGAAAAAGTGAATAACATACATTAAGTATTCATATGTAATTTCTATTCAAATACACTTTTTTTCCCTGTTAAATGTGAGCATTGATCTGAGACTCTGTTTAAATACAGCAGCAGAGTCATTTTGATTATTTTGCTGGGAGAAAAAATAGCAACTGCTTCCTACCCACAGGAAAAAAAATCTCAAATAAATCAGATCTGGTATGAATGTATCTCCCACAGATATCTCCGCACTAAATTCTTTAGTGACAAGATTGCTAGTATGAGTTACATGTCCAACATTAAAGAGTGAGAAAAAGGGGGTAAGTGGGAAAGTAACATCATTTGCACTGATAAAGTAGGACCACAAAGACAGCTGTAATACACAGAAAGACAGGATAGATGAGGACATAAAGCAGCAAATATGAATGCTGCAACTCTTTGGAGGGTTTTCTTTCTTATCCTTATGCTCACACACCTCCTCCAACAGCCTGTAAACCCCACATCTTTAGGATGACAAAAAGAAATCCAGGGTATTCTTCAAAAACACTCATCATTTCCTTTAGAAACATTTGCTTTTTAGGTGAGTGCATTTGGTCTACACAGCAAAGTTTTTGCGGGGGGGGAGGGGGGGCTACAGGGGTGGCTTCTCTGGAAGCTTTCCCCATGCCCAGCAGAGCCAATGCCCTACAGCTCCTAGACAGACCCACTGCTGGACAAGGCTGAGCCCAACAGCGATGGCAGTAGCATCTCTGGGATAATGCAGTTATGAAGGGCAAAAAGTTCTGCACAACGGCCCTTGCAGCCAGAGAAGAAAGGAGTGACAACACATACGAGTAGCAGCCCTGCAGACACCAAAGTCAGAGTGGAAGGAGGGGCAGGAGGTGCTCCAGGTGCCAGAGCTGACATGCTCCTGCAGCCTGTGGTGATGTGAAGATCATCCAGGGGCAGCCATGCACCTGCAGCCCATGGAGGCCCACGAGGGAGCAGGTCAGTTCCTGAAGGAGACTGTGTCTTCGTGAGAAGCCTGCACTGGAGCAGGGTCCAGGCAGGACCTGTGGACCCATGGAAAAAGGAGCCCACGCAGGAGCACGTTTGTTGGCAGGACATGTGACCCCATGGGGGACCCACTGTGGAGCAGTGCATTCCTGAAGGACTGCACCACATGGGAGGGAAGCCTGCGGGAAGGATCCAGGTTGGAGAAGTTCACGGAGGGTTGTCTCCTGTGGGAAGCAGCCCACACTGGAATACGAGACGAGTAAGAGGAGTACTCCACCTGAGTGGAGCAGAGTGGAGCAGAGACAACATGTATTGAACTGACCACAGCCCCTATTCCCTGTACCACTGCACCATGGAGGGGGGGAAGGTAGAGCAAATCTGAGTGGAGTTTAGTGCAGGCAAAAGGCAGGGATGGGGAGATCATGGTTTTTTAGGTTTGTTTTGATTTCTCATTATCCTACTCTGATTTGATTGACAATAAACTAAATTTATTTTTTCCCAAGTTGAGTTGGCTTTGCCCACCATGGTACTTGTTGAATGATTTCTCTCTGTCCTCATCTTGACCCATGAGCCTTTCTTTCTATCCTGTCCAGATGTGGGGGTGAGAGATAAAGGAGCTTTGGTAGTCATCTGGAATCCAGCCAGAGTCAACCCTCCACAGTCAGCTTTCAGCTGCACAAGAAGTAATTATTAACACTATTTTTGAGAGAGTAAAAATATTTAAAATTTAAATGCTGCAGTGCAGCAATGCTGCAATAAGAGTAAATTGAGGAGAATAGCATTTTCTTCCTGTTCATAAAAAATCAAACCTGGTTGTTAAATGTAAATTTTTAAAATGACAATATAAGAAATACACAGCCTGCAAAGAAGCGGGTCAGATCAGAGACTACTTTAGCAAACAGATCATATGTAACTCTGCAAGACAGGACTTAATGGGATGCACTTTTGAATGCTGAGGGAGCTGGCAGATGCCATTGTGAGACCACTTTCAACAACCTTTGATCAATTCTAGCAATTGGGAGAAGCATTTGAAGACTGGAGAAAAGCCAATGACAGTCCTATCTTCAAAAAGGGCAAGTAGGGCCCAGGGAACTTCAGTTCAGTCAACGTCACCTTGATTCCTGTGAAGTCATTGGAGCAGCTAGCCCTGGAAATCATTTTTAGGCACGTGAAGGACAAGAAAATCATCAGGAATAGTCAGCATGGCTTTGCCAAGCGGAAGCTTAACAAACTAAATTACTTTCTACAGCGAAATGACTCGACTGATGGATGGAGAGCAGTAGATACTGTCCACACAGACTTAAGTGAGGTCTTTGGCTCCTGTAAGACCTTCATAGATAAGCTGTTGAAGTAAGGGATGGATGACCAGCTGATGGAACAGTGGCTGAAGAGTGGTGATCAGTAGCATGAAGTCTAGTTGCAACCCAGTGGTTCAAAGTGGACATGAAGCATCAAATCTGGATCTGATACTTTTTACCATTTTCATTAATGGTCTGGATGATGAGGCTCCTCAGAAAAACTTGAGAGGAATGCTTGATATGCCAGAGGGTCATGCTGCCAACCAGAGAGAACTCAACAGGGTAGATAACTGGGAGGACAGGAATATCATGGGATTCAACAAGGAGAAGTGTGAAGCCTTGCACCTGGGGAGGAACTATCCCACACATCTGTGTATTTGGGGGCCACCCAGCTGGAAAGCAGATCAACAGAAAAGGACCTGGGTGTCCTGAAGGACTCTAAGTCAAACATGGACCAGCACTGTGCCTTTATTGCAAAGACTAGGAATGGAGTTCCTCCCCGGGTTGCATTAGGGAGAGCGTTGCCAGAGATTTGAGGGAGGTGAGACCGCCCGTCTATTCAGTACTGCTAAGGCATGGAGGGAGTGTTGTTTCCAGTGCTGGGCTTCCCGCTACCAGACAGCCATGGACATGCTGGAAAGAGTCCAGCAAAGGGAAACAAAGATGTTGGACAAGAGCATCTCTCCTGTGAAGAAAGGCTAAGGCAACTGAGACTGTTCTGCCTGGGTAAGAGCAGGCTCAGAGGGAGGTCATCAAAATACATATAAATATCTGCAGGAACCGTGCAAGGACAGAGCCCAACCTTTTCCAGTGGTGCCCAGTGACAGGATGTCAGAGACTAAAATAGCTCATGCCTCAAACATGGATATAAAGTCTTAAAGAAGCTGCAGCCACAGAAACCTCCTTGAAGATCTCTGGACTGTAAGTCGATCTGCTGATTAGGTAAACCCGTTGTTTAATCACCATGGGCCGAGTGAGGGGTGTGCATCCACAACAGGCCGAAGCCTCCAGCTGAGTTTGGGGTGCGGGAAGAGCACAGCTCACAGAAGCCAGGTTTACACAGACTCTCCCCCAGCCAAGAGGGGAGGAGGAGGTTTTGGGTGCGTGGTGCAACCTCTGGCGAGAGGCAATAAACATCCATCCTCTGATTACACAAACTGGCCCAGCTGTGGAACCCCCCACAGGCCACATCCACAGGACTTTCACGTGAGAGGCTTTGCAAGTGATGCAACAGAGCCAGAGTCTGCTGTGAGAGACTGGCCCCTCCACCTCCATGGGGACATGCCCGGACATGCCTCCCTAGCCTGAGCATATAAACCCATCGGACTCTATGCCTGATGGGGGGACCTTCACCACCAAGAAGACCAGCTGGAGAGGATCAACAGAACATCTTCGGATCCACAGAGTGGTGACATTTTCCTTATTCTGTCCCTGTCACTCTTTCTGTCCCCCCCACCTATTTCCTACTTCTTTCTTTCTTTCTTTCTCTTTCTCTCTCTCTCTCATATTTACCATCAAATAAAACTCTTACTATTGTCACTGGCATATGGTCTCATTCGCACCTTAATTTGGGCAGAGGAATTTCCAAATAACCTTAATAACAATTGGATCTTTACACTGGACAAGAGGCAATGGGCACACACTGAAACACAGAATGTTCCCTCTGAACATCAAGAAACCCTCTTTCACTGTGGGGCTGACCAAGCAGTAGTAAAGATTGCTCAGCAAGATGGTGGAGTCTCATATCTTGAAGATATTCAAAAACCATCTGGACACGGTCCAGAAAAATGGTCTAGGGAAAAGGATTTGATGGATCCACTTGAGCATAGGGTTTGGACCAGATGGTCCCTTCCACAGATCCCTTCCAACCTCAATTATTGTGTGATTCTGTGATATCTTTTAGCTGAAAAAGGAGTTAATTTTTTATTTACACTGTGTCAAAATGTAGCACTGTATCAAGTCCAGTTTCAAAAGCACCTACTAGGTCAGCAATGATAGATTTGGGGTTTGATTCTTTCCCTTGAAACCCTGTTCTTAATTTTACCTAGACAAGTAAATCCTTTGTTAAAATACAGACCCCATCCCTGACATTCACCTTTAATTAAGCCAGAGTGACAGCTAGGGAGGGGTCCCCTCATTCCTGTTTTCCAGCCAGCGCGGCAGGTCTGGCACTGTGGTGCCGGAGGAGCAAGCCAGATTGAGGCTGTTGCTGCAGCTTGCCCCTAGGAAGATTTTGCCCCCCAGGAAGTCCTGTTCTCCCTCACAAAACCACGCTCACAGGCACGGGGAGCAGTAGCCCCTGAAGGGCACTCCCACTAGCCTACAGTTGACCACTTACCCACAGCTCTTTAAAAACATTTTCTATTAAAACATGATACAAGCCCATGCAAGTTTCTTTACCCCAGTAATCACCTGAAACTTGGTCCATACCATTCAGCATATACAAAACTATACAATGGCTAAGAGCCTGATTTTCACCTTACCTCAGAACCTCTGGGAAGATCCTTGCACTGAATTTGTTTATTTTGTGCTGCTTTTATTTGATAAACCCACAGAAAGCCACCTTTTGAGTCGGGGAACTCCTTAATTTATATCCATAAATGTCAGTGACCCACATGCAGCACACAAAAAGGCTTGATTTTTTAATTAGCAAAACTAACTAAGACAGATGCAGTAGCAACACTTTCTTCTGAGTCTTTTATTTTTTTTTTCTCTCGGGTAGCATAAGATGGCTGGTAATGTTTTTCACAAACTAATCTCTAACTCAGAGCACAGTTCTGATTAATAGGTTAATACATGTACAATTTATTTTTAAGCTTAGTTACCTTTTCTCCTTTTCAAACACTATTCTACATTAATCTTAGCACTCATGTCAACAAGGAAGAGAGCTTCCCCTGTTGTCCCTTGGCATTTAAGGCTGCATTCAATGCAGATAAGGTTTGTTTGGGAACGTACAGGGTTTGCTGAAGACAATCACTGGAGATAGAACCTTAATTTAACCTCAAGCCTGTAGTATTTCCCCTGGGACACGGATGACTGATAACACAGCAGAGGGCAAGGAAAGCACAAAATTATTGAGAAATGGAAGCAGCAAATCTTGAGTGTCGAATTTCTTCCTCTAAATCATTATTTGTAAGGATAGTCATGCATGTCTGACTCAGTTGGGAGACTATGAAGCATCTTAAAAGAGCAATTTTAAAATGTACGGACAATGGATGTTTTTGAAAGTCATTTCCAAGGCATACAAAATACAGTTGTCATATATTCATCTTAAAAGAAAATGCCATTACAGGATCAAACTGCTCTTGCTTAGAGTATCCTATGTACAAGGTAGGTCAGCAGTTGTTAATTTAATTGAAATAAGTCCTAAACAGAGAGCTTGATAGCATTTCCCACAGGAACATTAGAAAATGGTGTTAATGAGCATTATTATTGCCTGCTTCTGTAAGAAAATAGATCATTATTAGCTGAGGTTGTATGTGATGTTTTCATGCGTTATAGTCCTAAATGGGCAACATGAAAAATTAGATAGCGTTTTGTTTTAAATAAAAAGGCTTTAAAAAATCTCTGTGCTCTAAACTTAAAACTAAGCTATTCTATTAGGGTTAAAGGTTAAACAACACTTTTATTTCCTAATGATAAATTTAATTGTCTGAAACCAAGTTGAATACAAGCTGATTTATGTTTTCCTTTCTGTAGGGATAAAATAATCCTTAGTAGGCATGGCTAGAAAATGTTGCCCCGGCTTCAGAGTTGTTGCTTTCAGAATGGAAGAATTTCTTCATTTAAAATAGAGCAGTGAATACCCTTTATCAGACAAAAAGGTGTAAAGAAAAATACCCAATGTACTACAAAAAAAGCTAAAAAGCCTGAAATTTATTGTAATATAAAGTGCAGATTTTCTGTTAATCATATCTTCTGAGTCACAAAAGAAAAGCAATTTTTCTTCTTCCTATCAACATAAAGAATCTAAATCCCTGAACACACCTCCCTTCCAAAAAACAAAAACAAAAAACCAAGAAAACACAACAAAGTAAACCAATTATGTGCAGTTAAAGAAGCATTTGCATTTCACTGTTAGAAGCTGTTACCTTTTATTTCCTGACAATAAAAAGGAAAATACCAAACCAATATCCTCAGCTGATATTTTTAAATATTTGCATATTTTTAGGAAAACAGTAATAGTATTGTGATAAGACTTTTAGCTCAACAGAAGAGCAGGACAAAATGTAACCCCTTAAGACAGCACTTTACACTTCATATTGAGCAATGGCTAATGAAATCCTAAGAGGGTTTGTTACATAAACCAGTGGACTGAAGAAACCTTTAACATGTAGGAAACTGGAGTTAATTAAACTGTTATGGGTATCCTATCCATCATCCCACCAGACCACTCTATTCTAAACCTATTTACATTTTGCAACTGAAAAAGTGTACTTGGCACGGTTGATAAACCATGTTTACTGTCCTTATTGATTTGACATTTGTGCATAACCTTTATGCTTTAATTATCTAACAGCATTTCCTGTATCTTTCTTTGCTACAGAAAGTATCTGATTTCCAAGCAATTAGACATATCTGAAAATTAGCAGACAGTAAAAGTGTTCCCTTCAACAAATTAATCCGTTTGGGAAAGCAGTGGTTTACCACTGCACTGAAGTTGCTGAGAAGGTTGCTTTATTGACTCCCATTTCAGCCTGCTTTAGCACCTTAGTGTAATCAAAGTGCGTTTCAACTCTGTTCATATTTCACTCAGAGGATAGGCTGCATTTAAGGAGCTTCCTTTCTCATGTGATAATTTTGAAACCTAAATGCAGTATAAGAGAATTCAAACCTAAGGTTAACAGCTGGCTGCATTTGTAAGCATCAGCAGAAGAAATGAGATCAAATATTTTCTAATATAGATAGAGTCAAGGAAAAGAAGAAAGACAGTTACTGCAATATAAATTTGCCTTCTATTCTGAATCTTTAATAAGAAGATAAATTTTTTATTTCCTGTTTGAGACAGTTTCTGAGGATTTGCTTTTAATACATTGCGTGTGTTAAATCAGTTTATGATATTTTTAAAGTTTTATCCATGACTATTCTAGCACTGATGTCTGCCAAAAATCTTCACATTGCAACATTAAAAATCACTGTAGTCAATTTATGAAAAACATGCCTGTTTCTTTGGTTTTGGAGATATTTTTCAGAGAGAAAAATGTAACAGGGCAAATTCAGTAATTAAAATTTTTGTATGTTTCTCATTTATGAAAGAATATGTTGCAATTCTGTCTTACCAATGAAATGAGATGGGTGACCTGAGACCCAATTCTGGAGCTCACATTTGTGAAAGGCAGCACTTTATCTTTTCCTGCATAAACAGCTCATCACATTGTGAAAGGGGTCTAAGGCATCTGAGAGAATGTTGTCCCACTGTAGGGGCTGTGTGAAAGTGCTGTACCATTATAATCCCTCATAAAAACCACCAAAATATGCTGGAGGCAGGAGTCACATTTTACTTTAAGAGTGCAGAGCAAACTCTGTGAATTCCTGGTCATCACTGATAACTTTCAACTAACCTGGATATCTGTCATAATTTAAATGGCTTCTCCCCTTCTCAAGGTTATCAAATGTCATTACAAAGAAGGGGTGTAATTCATGCTTCAGAGAGGGACAGGATCAACATGACAGATATTTGGCTCAAAGCTTTTGCTGGGCTTCAGATCTTACACTGTACCTCTAAACAATGCAACCCAGATCTTCCAGTGAGAAGAGCTACAGGGTTACACTGTGTACACACCTTGTGCTTCACAGTCATCTCCAAAATATGACACCGTGATTTAGGCTGTGTAACAGTAGCGCATTTTATCTGGTGTCATTGGAGGTGTTTTTACACAGCAATTTTACTACAAATGATTTATAAACTAGAGCAGAAGAGGGAATTATTTCTTTCAGGTGGAAGGGAAAGACTAAAATCTGTTCTTTTTCTTCACTTTTTCACACTGTGCAAGCAAGAAACAAAAGCACACAGTGATTCTACAAGGCAAGCAGGGTAAAAGCTGAAAAAGAACCTAGAGTTAAGATGACAGAAAATAGTCACTAGTTTTCGACAGCAATCAGTAACTGTGGCTAGTTCATTTGTTATTTCTTCCTGCAATAGTACTTAGTCGTCAGTTCTCATCCAAAGAGTTCTTTCTAAGCAGAATACCTTTATCTCATCCAATAAGATGATGTTTCTTCTTTCAAACCTAAGCTTTTAGCGCTTTTTATCACCTTTTACCTCAAGTAAACAATGCCCTCGTGCCTAAAGAAAATTCATATTGCATCAGAGCATCAGATTCTAGATTCAGTCCCAAAGTTCACCTGTCTCCATGCCCACCAAATAATTTCAAAGATTGCAGTGAGATTTTGGCATGAACATGCATTCACAAAGAATAGCACTAAATGACAAATTTTGCCATCTTGCTATAATTTGAGAGTGTGAATATATATGTGTGTGTGTGTATATATATATATATCTATCTTTAATTCTTCCATAGATTATGTTTTTGTTTCCAACATGGTATACAACACCATATATCACAATATAAGTTAAAAATATAAAAATATAATTTTTTCTCTCAGCTAATTCTTAAATGGAAACATCTGAATACCCCTCTCTGATGCAGTGGACTGATTCAAGCAGTAGCCTGTCTTGCAGCAGGGCAGATCTCAGCTGCATTGCTTGATGTTTATGACATCTTGTATACGGAAAGTCCTGATTTGGAAACCTATTGTTTGTGTTGGCACCTAAGAACAAGTCTGTAATGCAGGCTTCAGTTTTCCTTTGTACTAATGATTTGAAGATGCCTCCTTTCCATATGCCATTATTTTGCTAGAGGTGCCATTCAGAATTGGTTTTTGATAAATTCAGCCTGGTGCCTCTGTGACTACTGCATAGGTACAGTAGTTTTAAATATTTATGTTGCGCTGGTGGTGATAATTATTATTCCAACTCAGTATAGCTTTAATGCATTTAAATGTCAGTGTTTCTCAGTTAAATTCATCATACATACATTCAGATGCTTGTATACATATATTCAGTATGCATCTCCAAGGACCTAAAAAGACCTATTCATATTTTAGCAGCTGTGAGAAAGTGAGGACATATTTCCTTTACATTTCTAACTGTAAACATTAATTAGGTGCTTGACACACATTAATGATTAAAAAAACTCTTTGTAAAATAATCCATCATAATTCTTTTATCACTATGCCGAGCCAAAGAACTATTTGATTGTAGCATGGCGTCTCTGATGGCAAAGTGAAAAACTATGTGATAAAATAAAATCCACTTATTTACTCAGTATTTTTCCATGGGAAAAAAAGTGGGTTTGCTGTGATAGCTAGAATGCTTCTGAATACAAGAATGTCATGCCTTATTATCTGTTTGTACGCATTTGTTAGAAGGTCCCTATCCAGTTGCTTATAAACTCAGTTGCCTTCTTAAGCTTAACCATTGCAGCAAAACAAAAGGTTAAAACAAGGACTTGAACATCTTCTCCAAAATATTAAGAACATTCTGAGGGCTATCACAAAAAGGAAAGAAAATAGAAAAGGAAGGAAAAAACCAACAAAAACAACAGAAAATAAGAAAAAAAAGGCAGGTCCTTTTCGAAAACACGACTGGAATGCATTTAACCTTGCCTTTCCGAGTGGTACTGTTTGCAATTGTTTCCTTAAGCAAACCACAGAAGAAGGAACTCTGAGTTCCCAGGAGGCCTGACAAATGATTTCCAAGGTCAGACATATGCACAAAAGAAACAACAGCTTCTCACTCTGTGCTCTGTTACAGCATCTCTCCTTATGCTACCTGTGACACTGCCTCAGTCTGGTCCCCTTGAAGGGTTATGAAGGCTGCCACATAGAATGGGTCCAGTGTTGTCCAAAACATGAGACTGAAGCTGACACTTGTCAGTACACAGCTAACAGCTCAGAGAATCCCTCTATTGATTTTCTTGGTGTGACTCCACCCCAGCTGTTTTCTCAGCCTAATGCTGCATCTCCAGAATGTGTAATAGTAATTGACCAGAACAGAGTGTCAGGACTAATTAATGTACTCTCGTTATTGGTGAGAGCGCTGGTTTTCAAAGAATGTCCTAGCTGTTATTTATGGCTTTTAATTAAGGCACAATCTTATCTAAATAATCAGTGTGCTGTAAAATAGAAGAGTCAAACTACATAGCTGCAATAAGCCAAACATAACATGCACAACCACATTTGCACAGAACACTTAGACATTTTGCAAGTCATGAGAAATTTAGGAAATTAGTAGGGGTTTTTTTAGCTTTTACAAGGCATGTGAAAGCATTCTATGCCTTCTAAATGGATTTACTCTAACTGCCTAATTCATTATGCTAAAACCATGAAGCAATTTCCTATTCAAAGCCCAACTCACAGGCTCTCTGTTGTCAAGTATTTGAATTTCAGATTAGAAATGTGTTCATTTGGATAGCATGAAAGGAAAGCTTTGTTGTCAGCTTTGCTTTATGTTCTGCCAGCAGCCAAATCCCTCTTCTTCAGCGGTCACCAGCAAAATACCAGACCTCCACTCTGGTCTCCACTATCTTGAAACAAACACAAATGCTTTTGGCCTTTATGGCCCAAACACTGGTTTGAGGTTTGCTGTTCTCTCCTCTCTCTTAATATTTTTCTGGGGATTATTTACGACAGATGACATCAGCAAGTGTTTAGATTGCAGCGAGGTTTTCTCATCCCTACAGAAGGGAAGGGGAGGGAGGGGGAGAGCATTTCCATAGTGGGGGAGAAGAGCCAGGACATTTGGTTCTCTTAGAAGCTCAGTAGTTTGTTATGGAACAGCGAGCTGAAGTGGCTGCAGCTCTTTTACCCTCAGCATGTTTGCAGCTATGATCTACGCTGAATTTTAACTATGCCTCTGCTTGCTTGTTAGCAGCTATTTCTTTGCCGGCTTGAAAAATATACAGGCAGCTGTCAAAAGTCAGGGGCTGCATTTCATGCAGAGTGTAACAAAGTTATCTAATACAGCCTGCAGGACAAAACTCCCCCAAGCATTCATATCTTTGGCTAGTGATGTGGAAATCAAGGAATTCCAGCCACATTTCTCACAGGAAAGAGCTTTTCAGAGCTCTTCCATTACTGTAAGCTGTTTCTGACAGGTTTAGGGTCTACACTGTGGAAGGACAAGCCCAGCACATCCCTCTATTAATTAAAAGCAAACATTCACACAGGGAACGTTGTAACCTAAACATGAACTTTAATGGTTGTAACATAGCTGGAAGGAAAAATAATTACTAGCAGCTATAGAAGACATTGAGATATTTGTAATCCCTTTGCTTCTGAATACAATAACCCCTATGTAGTCATAATAAGCTCTTCAGTATAGGAAATAGTAATAGAAGATCTCTCTCCTGATACTGAGGCTGTGCAAATAATTGATTTCTTAGCCTAACAGATGAAGGAAAAAGGGGGAGTGGGGAGGGGTAAGATTCGATCCAACCTTAATTTAAATGTTCTTTCGGGTTTTTATTTTTAGCTTGTGTTAATGAAAGAAAGCAGAGGCACAAAGCATTCCATCCAGCTTGGAAAGCCCTGTGGGACTCTGACTGAAATGTCTCAGGGAGCAAAAGGAGGAGTGACCCATGGGACTGGTACTGGCCCCTTCCTCTCCCACATGATGTGCGAGGTGCTATCCTGGGATGTGCCTGCACTGCAGTCCCAGCAACGGGTCAGAGGGTGCTGCCGCCTCCAGCCACATCTCACTGTGCTGAAGCACACGGGTCTCTTGGGGACCAAACACACACCTTTTGCTCCCTAATTCTTTATGTAAAACTCTGAGGGGCAAACCAGGCTATGGGAGCCCCAGTCCCAATCTTCTCCACCAGGAAGATGCCTGGGTCAAAAACTTCCTCCTTATATAAAGAACTGCTCCAGCATCCGGAGGTGAGGGCCCTAATCACCAGTTTAGACACACCTGACTCTTTAGTTTCTACACAAAAGTGGCACAGACCCCAAAAAGCCCAAACCTGCTGAGCCCAGAGGCTGCTGGGGAGTTCATCTCAGTTCATCGAAAGTGGGAGGTCTCTGTTGAAATCCATGTCCAAAACTGGGCACAAAGAAGGTTTCTGTTTCAACTTCTGGCTCCCGGGAGAGTGAGCATCAGCTATTTCACCCAGCTCTAAATGACACATTGTTCCAACATGTGTTTCCAAGTGTTAAAAGTGAAGACAAATGAAGGCATGTGGCTATGCTCATTGATAAGGTTCCTGGCACCCTGTTTCATGGTTAGCAGAAATGAGCCTAAAAGCCTACAGAGTTTAAATTCTCTAATTCAAGAATTCTCTTGGACTCCAATTGTGTATGTTTTACAATATTTAAATGCAAATAACATTCAGGTCAGGTTTCTGACTGGTTGCTAAATACCCTCTAGTGCTTTCATGGAATTTGTTTCCTTAATGTCGGATTATAAGAAGAGAATTAGAAAGCATTAGTATACTTTATATAAAAGTTAAATATGAATGGTAAGAATTCAGGCCCAAACCGTTTTAAGTTAACAATGACATAAAACTATTACATTGCAAATAACATGCTAAAGCTATTACCAATGCTCACATCTTTTTTTTTACCCTGAAGCACAACAATTTTAGTCCACGAAAAAGCCATTGTTCTACAGTGCTATAGGTAAAACCAAGTCCATAATTCCCAATAACTTCATCAAACTCTATCATTAAGCACATTCTGCAGCTATCAGAGCACTGTGGTTGCCATCAGATATGACCCTTATGGAAGAACACACGCTACGGTTTAGAGGACCAAACACTAAATTTTTTGTCAGGACTTCCTCAGAAAACAGAGGCAGAATTCAAGTTTTCAATACTTTGCTACCCCAACAAGATAGTGCATTATTCCATGCCCAGAGAGAAAGAGGAGGGCATTCCCACCATTAGAATACAAGAAGCTTTTTTTCCCACTACTTTGTCATCCATACTGAACAATGGAGTAGCAGCAGGCACATAGAACTCTTTCCTCTTTAAAATCCAGAAGTATAAAAACACTTAAAGGGCTCGATTTTCACATGACACCCCAGAGAAACTTTATTTTTAAGCAATCTAATTAGACATCTACTTAAAAGACATGGAATGCAGGGCCCAAAGCAATCAAACTAAAAATATTCTCCTTCCTGTTCAGAAGGCAAACAGGAAAGAAGTGACTGTGATGCAAGTGCAATATCCCAGTCTAGGCAAAGCACCATCCCTAGACTATTCTAGGAGATGTTTCTAATGAGAAGGTGACATGAAATGATGTTGGAAGGCAGCTTTGCAGGAGTGAACCTCATGTGCCTCCTGTCCTGGTGAAGCCACCAGGTGCCAGCAAGGTGCCCTTACCTTAAAAAAGGAAAATGGTATCTTGTGCTGCATTACACAAAGTATTGCCAGCAGGTCAAGGGAAGTGATGTTTCCCTGTGAACATCAAGAAACATTTGGTCACAGTGAGAGTGACCACGCACTGGCAGAGGCTGCTCAGAGAGGTGATGAAGTCTCCATCCTTGGAGAAATTCAAAAGCTATCTGGACAAAGTCTTGGGAGACTTCTCTTGGGAGTACAGCTCTAGGTGCCCCGTGAGCTTGGGAGTTTGACCAGATGGTCCCTTCCAAAACCAGCTGTTCTCTAGTTCTTTTTTGCCTGTTCTATGCTTTGGTACATTCTCCAAACACTATCACTCTTTAGGACCTGAGCATGGACCTGAGGCTTTGGATTGTCTAGCATGCTTCTAGAATATGTTAAGTGACAAATAAGAGGTATGCATATAGATATACATACTTTCTTATTTGTATATGTATACACACATACAGAAAGACTTGCCTGCAGCATAAACAGCTGAAGACAATTTTTAAGTATCCAATTCCAGCACCTCCATGGAGGAAAGACATATTTTCATCACCATTCTTTCCTTTTAACCACTAGAGCCCTACTGCTCCAGATTTCTGAATCTTTAAGAAGATTTAAGAAATCCCGGGTAAATCTTGCCCCATAGAGAACTCTCCCAGCACCTCACATAGTGCATGTAGAGTTAAAGTCAGGTGGTACCAAGACTCATAAACAATTTGGTGAGAAGTTGTAAGAAAACACTACTGCAGTAAGGGTGATGCCTATTAAATTCAAAGAATGAACTTCAGCTTTCTTCAGCCTAGTTGCCTGGTTAGAAACTCATTATACCCTGTAGTACTACCTTTAAAGTGCATTTTAAAATTGCATCAGCAATTTAATTAAGGAATAAAAAACTGCATGCAAATGCTTTCTGATACAAAGTAATGGTTTTAGCCTGACAGCGAACATAAATACTCATGTCTTGATCACTTAAAAGATGAGCAGGCTCTACTTTAAAAGGAAGGCAGCCTTTTCAACATTATGCAGGGAATTCGTTTTTGTACTCCAATATTGCTCTGCTCCAAATAAAATGAGACATAAATATTTCTTTGTGTGATCTGCGTTCTGATATCCTCTGCTATAAACTCCTTCCTTATGGAGTCCCTGATCCTTATCTTTTCCCCCCCTTCTACAAATCACATTAACTAATCTGATTAGTGCCTTCCTCATCTCAGCACAGTCTTCCTGAAAGATCAAAACCAGACTAGTACCATGCTCTCAGGATGAGAGGCACAGAGCTTTTCAAAGAAGTCTGTTCCCACGCAAAAGGACAATTTAATCGCTCTACAGCAAATTAACTCAAGATGCAGAAAAGTAGAGAATAGATTTGAGGGTCTCATTTCACCAGAATTAGAGGCAAGGTATTACAGTATAGCCTACGCTGGCTTTCGAAACAAAATATGGTACAACAGCACAATTTGGCTATCTCACCAGGTATGGGATATTGTATTTCATTAAGATGTAACAATAGAGAAATTATTTCAACACCTGCAAAAATTCAAGTTCTGACATTTGTATCATTTGTAGGGTACCTTATGTGTCCATTCTCTTGTCTAGCAAAAGTTTCTCTCATAAAGCTTACTGAAGAGCACTGTGTGTCACAGTAGTTTTGCTGTTAAAAGTAAGTATGCCACATTACAGTAGTTCCAGATGACACAATACATAAAGAGGCAAGTAAATAAATGTCACTGTGCCCTACCATTCTCTTTCCTACGGAATGGAATAAAGAAAAAAAAAAAAAAGAAGTGCTGTCTCTCTAGAAAAGACTTATTCAGAACAAACTGCTAACACAAGAGTAAAATCTGAATGACCTAGGTGCAGAACACAGGAAAGAATCATGGGAGGGGGATTTTAAAATACTTCTGGGAGTATACACACACAATAATAATACATTTAGAAATGCTAGATTTTTTTAATATCTTGCCCAGGTATCAAAGAATATGGGAAGTACCACAGAAATAGGATCAATGCAACACTAATCTTTTTAAAGCAGACTGGCAAAGTAACATATTGTGCCACAGGATGGGCTTTTTAACTGAAATACACAGCTTGCACAAGCAGAAATTACTCTACACGCTGTATTTGTGAGAAAGCCTATTAACATGCCAAAGAACATATTTATGCAACTCTGAGTTGCCTCAAACCAGTGAAACAGAGTTTTGTTGATTTCCTAATGAGATTCCCACCAGTGTTCAAAGAGAGCCAGCCTTGGCTTCGGGCATGAGCACAGACACTTTCAAAACCCCACAGATTTACAAAGCCTTTGGAGAAACAGCTAAGTTCTGAAAACAAGCACAGCAGACCTTCTCCTCCAGTTCTCAAAAAACCCCACCAAAGCCAACAGGTAGCCTCTGTTAATTCAGGTGACCTCAACTTTGTGCTCTGCTGTTTCTCTGGCAAGGTAAATATTTCCTGGGATGCAATAAGGTAAAGCAAACCCTGAGCAGAGATACCAGCAGAGTAACACAGACTGATGGGTAGAGACACAAACATCTCCTGCTGGAGGGTAAACAAATTAGAGGGGGCTTGGTCAGCTGTTTAGAAGAAATTGGATAAAGGGAAGCCTGCTGAGAAAAAAAAAATTAAAAAATCAATGAAAGTAATTTGGATTTAGGAAAGGACATGAATGCAGGTCAAGAAAACAGATGGAGAATGGGGAGTGACCTGTTTGGGTTACAAGGCAAAAGTGAGACTTCAAAAAGTTCAAATATGCATCTGAACTTTTGAAGCCTTACAATTAAGGAGTCAGACTTGGAAATCCTTTGATGTTTGCCCTGCAGAACTTCCAGCTGGGTGGAGAAGGACCCAGAGACTCAGCATATGAGCAGCTCCCTTTCCTGAACTCTCACAAGATAAGAGCCTGATTCACACAGCGGCAGAAGCACAAAAACCTCCTCATTTTGGCAGGTGGCGTTGCCAGGCAACAGATCCATTAAGCAGCACAAGCTCAGGGATCCTGATTAACCCATTAGCTTCTCAATTAAAACACTAATTCGGGCACTGGCAGGTTTACGAACCCTTCAGGGTGCTTCCCTGTGCCAGTGTGACATCCCAGACAGGCACTGCCCTATGCCAGCAAGCCCTGCCATGGGGCCACTGGATGAGGTTTTGCCTGAGAGCACTCCACCACAGCAGAGGCTGGTGTGCCTTTCAAAACTGGGAAACAAAAGATGAAGGAAGGAATAATAACTGTGATGAAGGAATGTGAATTATTCATAAGAAATTAATGCAAGCCACCAGGGGCGAGCGTGGAGAGAGTTTTGTTTTGCTCATAGGGTGGGTAGCTGCTCAGCTGCGCTTTCACGGGATCTCATCCGTACTGTTCACAAGATGACAATTTTACATCATAAGAGGTCCCCTGATGGCATGTATTAATTTATAATCGAGGCAAAAGGAAGGGAGAATTTTTGTGTATCATGCTAGTAAAACACACAAACTACTCCCTCAAGGCACATATACGCATACATTAAAACATTAGCAATGGCACTAGAGTTAATAAGAGCTATGACATACAACACAACTATTCACACACACTTCATGGCAACCCAAAGCCAGTGCCTGGAATTCACACTATTCTGAAGTGGTGCCAGGCAGCTCAGTTGCAAATAGATGAAAAACAAATTATTGGATGCCTGGCACATGCTTTTAAAACAAAAAAAAAGGTGAACAGTAAGGCCACATACAATGGAGTATCCTTTCAGAAGGAAAACATTCTATGTAAGAAGGACTGTGTATCTTTTGAGTGTATTTATCAACACATTCATTGCATTAGTCAACAGGGGTGAACTTATGTAAGCATGGAGCACTGCAAATCTATATGATTTAGATGATGCAAGAGTATGGCTGAAAACTAGTTCCACTATTTTTTCCCAAGAGTATATTATTACACTCTTCTGTTCTTTTAAATTAAATTCATTTTCGATTATATTTAACCTAATGCAAATAAGTATCTGTTAGTTTGGGTTTCCTCTCTCTCCCTCCTCCTCTTGCTGCACAGAATAGTAATAGAAAACAAATGTTTGCAAAGTTGAAGATAACAGAGAAATTGAAACTACACTCTGTTATGGATAATCTCAGGAAAAAAAAAAAAGCCAGAACCTGTGGTCTATCAATTGCTAACAATTGTTGGATAGTCTTGTGTTTCAGAAAGCACCCCAGGGAATTACTACATTGTAGTATAACAAGAAAATAAATGAAACAAACTTTTTAATTAAAATCAAGAAAAAATTAAACCATAGACAACAGCAGTAGAGCATATAACTTTACTTTTACCAGTCATGTTGCAATTGGCAAATAATATTTATTGCTGCCTTGACAAAATTTAGGTGGTTTGCAGATAGGAAAAAAGAGAGGAATATTGCTGGTTTGGAGATAAAATAAGGTATTTGCTGTCACACCACTTTGCAGCACAGAAACACAGCTTTAGCTAGAGCAATGGGGTTGATCTTTGGAGAAGTATTTTTAGACATTTTCTTTCTGCTTTTCATTTCAATCCTAACTGGCTTTTTTCCTCCTAAAATTTTGTCACCCATTCTTTTAAGCTTAAAGCAGTGCGGCTGGTTGTTGTGAAGATAGAGACCCAGGCCATGAGACACAACAGAAGATCCTCACAGACATGTAAGTTGAAATTTTATGAGATGTCACCCTTTCAGTCCCACTGGGATCTAAAAGCACTTTGTTTTCATTTGACATACAGAAAAATGAGTACATTTTCCTGAGAAGAAAGTATTTGATCTGGTCTTTTTTTTTTCCATGATATCATTATACAAGGGCAAATAGCAAGTGATACACTTATTAAATTCTAGTTTGGCACAGAGCAACCAAAACAGAATGAAACATTTTCCTGTCCTCCACTGGGGAATACTTTTCTATCTGTTCCCTACCAGTTTGATTTTTGTTAGAGCTTGAAATAGCTGGAAGAGAATAGCTCAGTTTTCTTCTATGAAGTTTTATTCAAGTTTTATTACCTCTAGAATCCACAGAGGCCAGTTCCATCGCCTTAAGTACAACCCTCAGAGACCTGCAAAAATGAATTCTGTCTATTTACTGCATTTTACCTACATGACATATTTTTACATTTATTTGATATTGAGTGCCAGAAGTATGCAAGAATTATATGTTTTGAAATTAACTTTAGATCATGATTTGCTGTAGCATCAGAGTGAAATAAAAAGCTGGTTTATAGATGTACAAAAAGACCACACCATGATTTGTATAACAACATTTTGTATACAGAAAATGCAGAAAAGTCCTCGCAGTTTAAGATACCTACATCACCAGCACAGAAATCTGACCCTCGCTACTTAATGCTTATACCTTCATTGCCTGAATGGCAGAAACATTCCCACTACTGTTGAAGATTTCTTTACTTAGAAAAGTTTAGAATTCACTGTCAGAGATCCAAAACATATTTCTCCTTACTTACAAATGAGAAGATAACTCAGAATCAAATAATGATTTTTTTAAAAAATTTTTTTAGTGATAAGCATATCCAAAGCAACACTTGAGAAATAGCTTCTTATCTCTCCACAACTTATTTGGACAATGATAAAACAGAAAAAGTACTGCTTCTTACTTCAGTCTTCTGACATAAGTCAATATAAGTCCAAAATAAATTGAGGGTGTGGGATTTGAGATTATAAGGGGGCCGTATATGTGCATCATCTCTCCCTTACAAGAAGAAAGTCTATGAAGTGATTCCTAAAAAACTAAATGGATATAATGGGAGGTATTAATGTAGGGACTGCAGAAGGAAAGAAGGTTCATTTCTGAGCTATGTTCCACTGCTTTGTCCTGTCAGCAATGGCCCTAAAATCAATATCAGCCCCAATACAGACTACTAGCTCACAGTTTTAAGCTTAAATAAGGACAAAATCTTAAAAAAAAAAAAAATCAAACCTTTGCACTGTTGAATTGCCTCTCTCTCCTTCTTCCTTTTCACCAAGGGTTTTCCTTAACAACCATTCACTCATTCAGAATATCAATACTTTCTTGTCTGCTTTGTCTTTCAGACTTCCCATTTTCTCAAAACAAAACATATATATGTGGCACTAAAATTACAAATATTTCTAATGATGAGATGCTTGACACACCAAATTGTCTTCCTATGTAGTGAAAAGGCTTTAAAAATGACAGCTCTTCAGGTGCTCATGAATAAATGAAGCAAAGCAAAGCAGATGGAACCATTCAAATTTAGTAGAAGTGGACTCCAAACCTGTAGGCAGACTGGGGAAGACTGTTCAATTTTACAATTGAAAAAGAGTTGGCAGGATAGGAGAATGCTAATAAATGCTTACACTTGAAGTACAAAAACCCTTTAGTTTTACATCAGTAACAAAATGACTTTTAACTGTTTGTGAAACATGCCTGTCTGCATGAAAAATACATCTCTGACACTGAATTATATCAGACCCTTCAACTCTTAATTTTTAATGGTTATTGCATGCAACACTACTGAAGTTGGAAGAACAACTAAAAGCAAGGTCACAAAATAAGGTTACAAAATTTTGTTCAGTTAGCTGACTGGCTTGAGGCTTGGTATCTGGCATTGACCAAAACTACACCTATTCAACTATAAAAAAATCTCCTAGGAAACTTGTGATTAGAAGTCAAAATGGTAAACTTTGTGACCTAATTTTTCATATATGTTGATAATATATTTATTTATTTATATTTATTTCAATATTGCTTTGAATTGAAACTTTGAATACTGGTATTCGCATCACACGTGATTGTGATTGATGTGACTGTGATTTTTCACTTTTGGAAAAGCTTTGAAAATCAGTCACAGCTAACAAAAATCCTAGCACAGTACTGTAATTTTGCCTTGAACTTGCCGTAGCCTGGCAATTCTACAGTTTTGCTCTTTTTACTCTCATTCATATCACTAGCTTGTTTTTTAGTTAGTGACACCAGGTCAGATAGCAATGCCCTAAAATATCACTAAAAAACCAACCAACCAAACAAAAAACCACCTTCATGAGTAAATAATTCAAATCACTTTTAGCAATCTATAAAAATAAGACTTCAAATATTTTTCAGAGAAAGGTAGTTCTTGGTATTAACTTTTTCTTTTTGTAAAGTTCCTAAGATTTCATGTATTTAGAAAAAGATCCCAAACAAACAGCAGAAACGAAACATTAAACACTACACTGCAAATTTCACTACTAAACCACAGAATCCCAAAATCACAGAAACATTTAGGTTGGAAAAGACCCCCAAGATCATCGAGTCCAACCTTTGACCAATCACCACCGTGACAACTAAACCATAGCACTGTGTGCCACATCCAGTCACTTCTTGAACACCTCCAGGGATGGTGACTCCACCACCTCCCTGGGCAGCCCATTCTAACTCTTATGCATTCTAGATAACAGGTAATTTTTGTGCTCTAGGTTTAAGCAGGTCAAGTTCTACAAGTACACAGAGGACCTAGAAATGAAAAGTAATAAAGAGATGGGATGGACAGAAGAAGATATCATTCTTTTACTTGCACATTCTAGGCTTCAAAACTGAGTGATGAATACCTTTCACCCACTTATCGGTGTCTGACATCCACATCACCTCTGAATCTGTTCCAAAACATGACATCAGGGCACTGACTTAAGAAATCCTGGACACATCACATGTTTAAAGTTTTCACTGATCATTGTACTCCATTTGTCTCTGAATGGACCTACTTCGAACACTCAACTCTCCTTTGTCCCCATTTTGTGTGGGTTAAGTCGTCATTTTCAGCTCCCTCCTAAATTCTTTGTTCCCAGGCCTATAATCTTTCACTTGGACCGAAGCGTCTTCTTTGTTCACTCATGCTCCTGTGACAGCCATGGACACTCTGCTTTTCTGGCTGACAGCCACAAAGCTTGCAACACTTAAATACAGCTCTTGTAGTTTTTGTTCTTGTCATTTTCTTCCTCTCTCTAGCAATTTAATATACTTATGACAAACCTGAGGCAATTTATTCTTGTTTCCCTCCTGTCTACCAAAAATAAGCTTTTCTGTTTCTCACATAAAAATATCATATGTACTTGAGATAACTTCTGAAAATTCTTCTTCAAACACATAAAACTGATCAGCTACAACACCGACTAGGGAAGATAATAAAGAGAACCAGCAGCTTCTCTGAGTGTTGCAGTACTGCATGTACCCTAAATCAAGAAGGCACACTATTGAATGTTACAAGAATTAAGAATGACTGGGGTTTCACACTATGTGCCAGGTCTGGAGCCTGTTTTTACTCTCCTTACTTCTGTATTTACATCAATTACCTTTAGCTCAAAATTGTAGTCGACTCTGTAAATGCATAATGCCTCAGAGTATCTACAACACCCAATTACTCTTTGACTCTTTTAACAAAATCTGGGTTTGTTTGTTTGTTTTTTATTTTGGAAAAAAAGCAGCAGAGGGACAGTCAGTTAAGTTTCATCACACATTTTTTCTGCTCTCATTTGTTGTATGCACACACCAGAGATTGATGGTGAAATAGCAGTAAACTCCTTTTTCATTTTTAAAGGATATCTTTTTTTTCCAGTCTTAATCTTGGTCACATTCTGTTACTCTTCCTTGGCTTTTTTTCTCAGAAACACAGCGCTTTCCTGTGTTTTCAGCTTTAAAAAAAAAAAAAAAAAATTCCAAAAAGTCCTCTCTATTGAAGTTTGAAGCACACCCATTTGAAACAATGTCAAAAGAAGCAAATTGGTCAGAAGAGTTTTTCTCAGTCAGTGGTACTTGGACATGGGTAACCATTACAGCTGCTCTCTGAAATGTCTCTCCTCATGTCCCATGACCACTCCCAAACTTAAAAAATCTAGACTTTCCCATGTACACAAAACAAATACAGTGAGAGCAAAGTATAAATGAGCACCACACACCATTTTGTGTTTTTATTTGGTTATCAAAGGAAACTATTTTGCAAAAACTCAGCTGGATATACCCAGACTAGCATCTTTAGGATGAGGAAAGGGGGGACAGAATATATTCAAAAAGCTAGTTAGTCTTTGGATGGAAAATAAAAAAATCAATTGGCTACTGAAAACCTAAAGTCAGAGGAGGATGAAAAAGTGAGAAACTCTGTAAAAACACATTCTTTCTCTAAAAATCCAGTTTGACAGACAAACTCTTTAATCATTTAAGAGTTATGTCCAGCCAGTTAAAACACAGGTAAAACACTCTGAGAAGTCCTCTGGATCATTGTTCTGTGGGACCTAGGCTCAAATATCTTCACAGAGAGTAAGTAGCAGCAACATGAAAAATTTAAAAGTACAAAAGAATGGAAAAGAAGGACATGTAGAGACTTCACTTTTGGTACCAAGAGATGTACTCATAAATCATTGCTGCTTTACAAATGTGGTTCATACCTAGATCAAAACAGGTTGCCAGAACCTGGTCCCCATCAGCTTTACCTTCCACTTGCCCAATTTTTTCAGTTTGTATTCATTATAGACAGCTCTTTAAGAAAAACAAATCTGCTCTCTTGTTCTGGCCTTTGACTGTCACAAGCATAATTTGCACATTTACCAGGTCACCTAATCTGTACCTGTGCTTGTCACACTCTTGTAATCTAATAATCTGTTTCCTTTTTCTCTAATGGCTTACAGACCAACCCCCCACAATTCCTTTATCCTTCCTGACGTCTCTCTCCCAGCTGAAATTTGACTTTTTTCCTGTTTTCTGAAAAGCATGAGCAGTAGAGGGTTATTCCTCTCCCCACCCACTTTTAGTGATTTCTTTGCTCACCTCCTGACACACAGCTCATTAGCCTGTGGTGTGTACCCAATTCCTGCACTGGTTGGCTGTCACAGAAGGAAATGGATAGTTACTTCCAAAGAACAGAAACTCCTCATTTTCTGCCTTTTATAAAATTGTAACCTTAGTCATAGTCATTGTCATAAGACTCAGATTCGTGCTCAGTTATGCTAACAACAAAGTTAAGCTGATATTAACTTACTTAATGGTGCACATTTTCTGTCTGTTGTAATATTTTTCAAACACTGCAGAAACCACTCTCTCGCTCAAAGTTAGGCACATGCTGCGAATGACAACATAAGTGCTTGAGCATATTACATCCTCAGTGGTAAACCTGAACCGCATATTTCAAGGTTGAATTGCTACAGAACACAGACCATATATCAAACAGCCCGTGTTCCACAAAGCTTGACCCAGAAGCATCTGCAGATAAGGCACCTATCAAAAGGATGATCTGGTTTTGTAGTCTCAACACATGGGATGAGAGAAAAAATCTTGTAGAGTCTTTCAGCTTGGAATCTCTTAGTTGCCTTATCTCATGAGTTGCTATACTTAGCCTGGTAAATACTTCTAGCCAATATTTTCCCAGGGAGATACTAGGTTTGTCCATTCTCTTGCAGATGTCTATGGCAAGCACAAAACCACAACGTAGGCAAAATTCAGGCAGTAGATACTCCCGAATTTTGCGCACGCAAAATGAGAAAAACAAACTTGAAACAAAATGTGCAAGAGAGAAGAGATGCTAACTATGTCCAGGAATAGAGTTAAATTTGGTGAACATAAATACATGATGGTCTTAAGACTACGAGAGGCTGAGATGAACAAAACTCCAAGAGCAGAGAAAGAACCCATAAGGTCACATATGTCAGATTTTTATTGTATTACTTTATTGTGATTGCTCAAATACTTCTCTGAAAACATCAATAAACACCTTATTTAACCCAAATTCTACTGAAAAGGTGGTAGACAAACCAGCATCAAAGTTCTGCGATCACCATTCCACGAGTGCCATAAATCTGTTAAAATGGACCTGCACATATGGAATGATCTACATTATAGGTTACGATATGGATGCAGTTTGGTTGGTGCATTTGAAAGCTGTAAATGAACACTTCAACACCAAAAGCAAACTTATCAAAAGATATGCCCCAGATGAAAATTCTCTGTAACTGTAGAGCTAGGTTAGAAAATAAGGGGCAGGTAACAGAAGAAGAAAACCAAGGAGAACATAGACATCATGCTATTTTCTCCAACAGGGAGACTGATGATTCACAAGTGGACTTAGAAACACACTCTTGCATCTGTACATCACTACTTGTTCTTGATAACAAGCATAGAGCTTCAGCAAAAGAAGGTGTCTCTGTCCCTTGAGCTTGTGCTAATACAGTTCTAGTCATCTGGGTAGAGGTGAAAGGGGGCAGAGGCACAAGCCATCTTCAGGGATGGGTGGACAACCAAAGAACAGATTTAATCTAGGGCAAAATTCAGAAGTAGACTTGTTAAGCCCTACTCGTCAAAAATTAGTAAATATATTTAGCTGAGTCACAGTTCATTTGATATATTCCTAGAGGCAGGAACAGTAAGGAATTTTACAAAAGAAGGGTGGAAGATCCTATTAATCTAATATTGAACTACTATTTTTAAAGGAAAAGTTTCTTCAACCTGCATTTCTTTGTGCTTCTCTACAAGCAGTACCTCAGTACAGCTAAATTTGATCCCCTTGTTAATGAGGTGCTACTTATGCAGATTTAACTTAACTATATAGGATAATGATACAACCAGAAGCTTGTTTTATGTCAGAAACAGGACAAATTCAACTAGTGTCAGTAAAAGCTCACCACTCCTGTGCAGAACCGTAATGTGCAACTGAATGTTAATATAAAACAAGAGTTGAAGCACAATACAGCTGTGTCCTAGATCTTCACGAAGCGCAGAACTGTTTATACGTATTAACAGATGCAAGAATATGAGTAGTTTGATGAAACTTCCATCCGCTTCACAGAGGAAACGCTGGAAAAACATCAAAACAGCATGAACACTTGATGACCTATTTTTAAAATACTCTAAGTAAACTAGATTAATCAATAGGTACGAACTGAGTTAGAGTTTCCAGCTCTCCTGCTTTCTGCTGCTGTACTGGTACACTTCATAAGCTGGAAAGGGCTCATACAGCTTTGGCATTGAATCTTCTTTGTCTCCCACAGTTTGATGACAGGTATATTGACTGCAAGGCTCTCCTTTAAAAGAAGTTCAATACTCCTGGTGTATTTCAGCTACTTAGACACTTCACATATATGGAATACGAATGTTTTCATGTAATCCTATATTTATAAACCAAAATTCTAGCTACTTTAATTGATGACAAGAAAAAGAAAGCTGAAATTTCCTTCAATTATTGAATAAACCAACAATGGCCAGTACCTCAGAGGGTTGTGTAGCCCTTCAGAGGGACCTTAGGTTGGAGAGGTGAACCTTCTGAAATCCAACAAGGGCAAATGCAGGGCTCTGCACCTGGGGAGGAACAACCCCAGGCACTGGTACAGGCTGGGGGTGACCTGCTGGAGACCAGCTCTGTGCAGAAGGACCTGGGGGTCCATGAGCCAACAGTGTGTCCTTGTGGCCAATCAGGCCCATGGTGTCCTGGGCTGCATTCGGAAGAACACTGCCAGCAGGTCAGGGGAGGTGATCCTGTCCCTCTACTCGGCCCCGGTGAGGCTTCACCTGGAACGCTGTGTCCAGTTCTGGGCTCCTCAGCACAAGAGAGACATGGAGCTCCTGGAGACGTCCAGTAGGGAGTTACTAAGTTGATCAAGAGTCTGGAGCATCTCTCTTATGAGGAAAGGCTGAGGGAGCTGGGCCAGTTCAGCCTGGAGAAGAGACAAGTGAGATGGGACCTCATCAATGTCTATGAGTATCTGAAGAGAGGGTGCCAAGAGGATGGACCAGGCTCTGCTCAGTGATGCCAAGCAATAGGACAACAGGCAGTGGGCAGAAACTGATGCACTGAAGTTCCACCCGAACATGAGGAAGAACTTTAATGTGAGAGTGACCAAACACTGGAACAGATTTCCCAGAAAGTCTATTGAGTCTCCTGACGCAGGCCACTGTTATCTGGGAGAGGACCAGTGCTGCGCCTTCCCCGAGTGTCCACCGCAGACCTGGAGACCTCTGGAGTCCCTGTCCACGGCTGGCAACCCTCAGAAGGGGCTGCAGAGCCACCACGCAAACACTTGCAGTCCCAGGAGCGATGACAGGCCCAAATGCAAGCGGCTATATCCAGGCGTGCACACCGAAAATGAAGAGACAGAGAGGGGTCTCCTGTATGGGTTCTGAAGGGTTTATTCCAGCAGAGGGTCCAGCGACAAAAGACGTTAACAGTCAAGGGTCCAGGGGTTTTATAGGGGTGCAATTAACCAATCAGGTTTAGGCAAAGGGGTGGGGAGAGTACAAACGGACCAATCAGAGACAAGGTGGGAGGAGCAGTGAGGGGGGAACCAATGGGATATCGAATAACAGAACTTTCTAGAACTTATACATATTCAACAGGGTCATGCATATTCAGGAAGTCATGCATAAAATGGGGCAGGGAAATGATGAACCAATTATAACTGAGTGGTTAACACAAGGTCTGTGGGTGCTCACCTTAACCATCAAGGGAGACATCAAGCCTCTGAGCCGGCCCACCATGAGTTTAATGCTGTGGTTTGGCCCTGTGGCTCTCCAACAACTTGGGCAGCAGCAGCCACCACCGCAACAGTCTCCCTCACCGGAGATATTCATGGACCACCCGGGATACAATCCTGTGCCATGTGCTCTGGGTGGGTTCTGATGGACTGGATGGTTGGGTCACATGACTCAGTGTGATCCCTTCCAACCTGACCGATTCTGTGATTCTGTGAACCCAGACAAAATCTCAAGAGAACTGAATAATTTACAAGTCAGTGCTTAAAAAACATAGCCACACAAATTTTCAGTAGATTAGCACAGAGTGACTACAATATTGCTGCTACTTGTTGCTGCTAGCCTTTCTTCGCTATGTGTTCAAGAGTGTGCAACTTCTAACTGCTTATCTCAGCAGAATTATTGTTTAACACTGCAGGTTATTGAAGAAGGTTAGCTACAAATTCAGCGGTCTGCTAAGTCTACAATTTCTGTTGAACACATGGATGAACATATAGAAAATGTGGAGTGAAAATTTTTTGGAAATATTTAACAGAAAGGTTTTTTCCTTTGACTACACCCTTTGCATGTTACTAGCAAATGTTTGGGTTTTGTTTTCTAGAAGTCTAACTGGTCCTGCTGAAAGGTGATTTATAAACACATGTTCTTTGTTGATATTTATTTAAGTTAAACACTAGTGTTCTGCGACTTTTTCTTTTTTCCACAGCATCATCGAGCTCATCCACGTATTCGTGGTGACTTGTACTCCACATACCACACATTTGCACAAAGAAAACTACAGTTACTCTAAGCACAGTCTGCATACAGGTCACAAGCTACTTGCAAACTAGCAATTTTTGACAAATGTTCACAATGTTAAGGGCTTTCGCGGAGGACACAAAACTTGAAATGTCAAAATTCACAGGACAACTGATGTATCTGCAGGATCATAGTTCTCCTAGAAATTAAGAGCTATAAGCAAAAGATAAAGCATTAAAATAATAAAAAATGTCCTGAAAGAGTCTGACAACACTAAAAATTGATTCTGCTAGATGTTGTATCATTGAATAGTACCGCACTGCATCAGCACTTACCAGGAAATGCAGTCTAATAAAAAATATCGCCATATAAAAAGTTAGAACCCATTTATTTCTACTTTATCAGCTATATCTTACACATACTGTGTAACACGTGCAATTAATGCACATCAGAAACTATGAGAAACATTTTTTTTTTATGTTTTAGATTCTAATCACTTAACCTTTTTACATCTCACTGCTTTCAAATAGAATTGTACAACAGTGTTAAACAGTACTGTTCTTCCTAAGCAGCTGCAAAGCCTCTAAAGTCACCAAAATGTCCTTCAGATAGTACACTATAAAACTAGTACTGATGTTTGAAATTACTCAGAAAGTACAGTTCTAAAGGACCATTATTTCTGGCTATTCCACCTACTGGGAAAACATCTTATGTAATTTCTGATGCATTATACCTAGAAATACTGAATGCCTAGTCATTGCTCCTATGTTCATGCCTCTACCTGTGATTCATAAAAAAAGTAAAGTTTCAATTTTCCTAAATAGCAATTACAAGCCTGCGTGTGCCAAGACGTAAGACAGAAACCAGAAAAAAAAAAAGATAATTTTAAAAAATACAGTCCAAGCAATGAACATCGAACACTGCCAGTGTGATGAATCTTAAAATCACCCACTGTGTCCTGGTTTTGTAAACACAGATGAGGGCATTTAATGTAACCAAAGACATAAAAAACCAGCACATTATGCAAATGCAATAACAAACGTAAAATGATAAATTAACAAGCAACTATTCAATTATTACTGTGACTAATTCCTGTAGACGGTGCCACAGTAAATGAACCTGAACTTGTTCTGGTTGACTGCAGTGTTCTGTTGAAACATTTCCATTTGGTTTGTTTGCCGCTTATGTAGATCAGTGAAGTAGATAGCATCTGTTTAATGAGCTCCCACTTCATTACAGAGCTGCACTACTTACTGAGTCATTCTTCTTAAGCATGCAGTCTGCGTAATCTGGTGTTGTTTTAAAGCAAATACTAATTTATGATTACCTGTTACATTAGGCCACTGAAAATTGTACTTACACTGGCTTGCATGAGCAGAATACTAATGGCCTTATTATGAATTGTGGTGATGTTTCATGCTTACAGTCTGTGAACACAAATTCCCATCTCAAGCATATTGGCTGAACAATGCACACAGTGTAAAAAAGAAAAGGGATAAAATACATTCACTTGTAAAACACACAAATTACATTTTCCATAGCCATCAAAAATAGTAATGTAGGGGATAATCAGAAACATTTCAGTGATACTATGCTGCCAATGTAGAGAGTTGAATCACAACAGAATTATTCAGCAAAGTGTCATGATTGTTATGTAATTGATATCACAATGATAGGTAACCAGATCCTTTACTGAATAAAAAGATGACAAAGTCTTCAAAAATATTACAATTGTTAGAGATATCACTGGTAATCCCCAGATCATTAAAAACCTGCAGATTACAGCTATAATCTGTGAACAAAGAAGTGATAAATAAAACTTACATTATAGTTCAGACCTGGCCAAATTGCACCTTCAGATCAGCTCCATCGTACTAGAATAGGCGTCACCGTGCAATACAAAATTTACTTCAGAAAAGTCCACTGGATATCTTTTCCAACATTTAAGCCACAAAAAATTCCTCCATACATTAAAAACACTCAGTACATCCATGTGTTCCATGACATACAGCAAGGCAGTAAATAATTGCATAGTCCTCTGCTCTGCTCACACAGTCCCTACCAGACTCACTTGAGAGAAAATTCTGTCCTAAATCACTAATTTTTTTTAAGAGTCTATGTCAGTACTTGTCTGCTCAGAATAACTAGCTCTGGAGTACACAAGAGCCATTGTTATAATTAAAGAGAAGGAAGAAGTCCAAGGGATCTGCAGATCACCCATTGAGTAATACTGGCCACAACCTGCCTAATCTTTCTTTTTCAAGGCTATATTGAAAACAAGAACTGTTGATCTGAACTTCAGATAAGAAACCTAACCAAGAACGTCCTGGAGCAAAAAAATTGAGAAATTTAGACTCTCTGAGATGGGATTGAGCTGCTTAACCATGCAGGCATGAAATCTCAGTGGAGAAAGGTCCTCTTGGACAAAATAGCAACTAAAAACCGCCACAAAGCAAAATAGAAGCAACACTGTAAAAACATTCAGCTGAAAGTGTTACACAAGATTTAATTAAAAGCTTTTGAAAACAAAACCAGTAAATTAGTCACATAGAAAATGAATCAAGCTAGACAAAACTTAACAAAAAGCACGAAAAAATCCTTTCAGAAATAAAGCATAAAAATGATATATTAGAAAAAAAGAGTCCAGAGGACAATGATGGATTTTGGAGACTCGAAAAAAGGGAATGGCAGCTATAAACAAGGAAAGTGACATTTCAGAAAAGCAAATGATTCCTCAATAACCGTATTCACCACAAATGATATTAAGAAGATATTTACCCTCAACACTTCTTCCAGTCAATAAAGATGAGATATCATCAAAAGGTGAAGAGTTTATATTTGTGTTCCAAGTTCTGCTCTCAACTATTAAATGGACAGGAAAGTGTAATTCTCTTCTTAAATGTGTGTAATTTGTCTGCTTACAATTGCAATTGTCTGTTTACAGAGGACTTCCTTCAGAGCAAAGCATAGGGTGAAGAACACAAGTAAGATAGCAATCCCCTAAGTTGCAACAACAGGTAAATATATTCTAATCACCCATGTACACTCAGAGTATATTGAAAGACATTAAACTTTTGACCAATAAAAGAGATAGGCTAAGAAGTGAGATGGAAATCTTGCATATATAGCACGAAGCAGCCACAAGGACAGTGGATATACACCCAGTAAACTACTGTACTTCTGTGAGAACACTTACACCACACTCTACCAGTGCAGCTGTTCTGTCTTCCTTTACAACGCTAGCTCGATCCACACCACTGAGATGTCCCCGCACCACAGTGTATTGCCTGCCTAAGCCTTTCATGCGTTTTGGAGGTTGATGTATCTCTCAGTTTATCAGGGTCAAGTCTCAGTGGCTCTCTTTACCTCTAAGCTGGTAGCCGTGGGCCTCCACCAGGAGATGAGCAATCAAGTGCTGCACCATGGAAAAACCTTTAAACAACAGCAATTAAAGATTTTGTGGAACAAAAAAGCCTCAGCATGAAACAAAACTCTAGAGTTTTCAGCAATTGTTTTGCCCTTTCAACTCAAACAATAACAGTTTCTTTATTTTTTTCCAAAGTGTGAGTAGTTCACTTTGACACAACCAAGACCCCAGCAGACCCTCTGTGCACTTGAGAAATGAAAAGAAGCACTAAGAACCAGGTCATCCCTCTCTAAGCTGTACTAAGGCACAAAGGCCCTGGCTGGAATGCATTTTTTCTGTCACTGGCTCATGGTTTTTTTTCTTGAGCCATGATAAGATGCAAAGCTTTCCACAAAACTATCCAGCTTGATCTTTTTTTTTTCTTCACAGAATCCAAGAGTTTTTGGTTTGGACCAAAAACTTTATTTTGTCATAGTTTTGAAACCACTTATATATTTCTAGTTGTCTTACTTCCATTCTCAGTGCTTGAGAGGTTTTGACATACTGCAGCAAGTTATTGTCTGTAGAGGGGCTTATATTTGACAATAAAGCAATCAGCCAGAACCCAGGTTTCTAATGATTTCTGAACTCTGAGTAAATGAACTCTGAAAGTAATGATTAGAAGCAGGAACCAGTTAAAAGACTCATCAGCACTGAAATTCATAGGCATCTGTAATATTGCTACATTGCATAAATAAAGTTTGTTAGAGCACAACGGTACACTTGAATGCAGTGGATGCCTGGAAGAGAGGAAGATGGACCAGAGACAGGTTTGTTACTAACTGCCAGTCCTGGAATACATTAAATACTTTTCTGTTATTTACACAGATGACAGTAATTAGGAAACTGTTCAATAGAAATTTAAGTACTAAGCTCCATACGGAAACAAGACTAGTTAGAAATGCCTTTTATGAAGAAGCAAAAATTATTTCATGTGGTTCTGACCATGCCAAGACCTTTACAGTTAAAATGCTCAGTTAGGGCAGACACCTGAAGAATGAACACTCACTGCCAAGAAAATTCCTCAATCACAGTTTTGAACATTGGTGGGAGTAAAGGATGTGGCCCAATGACCCTTGTGGGCAACTGGTAGGCTAATGGAGATTACAGGTCTTCTGAATACCCAGCCATTACTCTCCTCAGTAGATGGTAATATTCTTCCTGACGTAAATGTTGAGCACATGCCACGTGCATCTCAACATCCAATTTAGCAGCAAACACAAAGAAATGCAAAGAATTCCTGTACCTATGGAAGTTTTGAAAAATAAAGCTATTCAAATTTCAAGCATCACATATTGAATGTTGCTGACAAAGTCATCAGGTATCTCATCAGGCAGTTAAAACAAGAAGACAAGGAAATCGTTTTGAATTGTTGCTGTCCTTTACATAATATGTACATATACAGAACAAGAGATATTGGTGACATACTTTTCATCTTTTCTCACTTTTCATATTTTTGTAGGGAAGCATCAAAGTAGTGCTAAAAAGGTCCTTTGATGTGGACGTGTGGTGATGATGACAGATGCACAAAAATAGTGAGAGCAAAATATGTGTTGCATAAAACAGGTCCAGGAAAAGGAGAAAGTTGACTTAACTTTTTCCACTATTCAGGGAAGAGCTGACTGAGATGAAAGCTCAGTACTTGTTTCTACTTAAGGAAAAAGTATTTTGTAGATAGGGAGGATACCTTCATTTTATGACTTTTTAATGTTCTATAGCCACAACAGTCTTCGTAAACCATGCATAAAGTCCTTGTTTTGTTGACAATTACCCTACAACTTCTTATAGACACTGAAAAGCAAAATTAATGTAAGACTGTTAGTATAAAAGATCAATTTTTCTCTTCACTTGTCACATCATTCTACTACAAAACATTAAATTAATGACATCACCAAGTTTAGGATTTCTTTTCCTGGTAGAGAGTTTTTAAGTATCCACAAAAGACTATGGATTAATCAAATGTAGCGTTTTCAGCCATATCTGCAAACTCCCTTAATACTGAAAGAAATTTTCAGACATTGGGAGGGACAAAAATCATCTCTGCTCCTGGCAGAACACTGTTATTTGGTAATTAATATTCTGTTAATGTAAGGCTACCTTTGCCCTCAATTCCCTCAGCAGAAATCTTTGCAGGTCTCTCATGCTCAGTGACGCTCTTCTGTGTATTACCTGTGTTCCTTATACAAAAAATGATCAGATGTCCCTTTCCTTATTAGGGAAAACAAGCAAGTAAATATTATTTATTCTAGTATTTCTAATAATTTATTAGAAATTGTGACAAATTGGTTGTTAAAATAAATAATGTAAAAAATACATCTAAAAAAGCCTTCAAAGAAGGTGCAACCTCAGTGTAGAGTTACAAATACACTGAGTTAATACTCCCAGACTGATGGAGCACAAAAGGCTGGAATACTGCTCATTTTTCTTAAAATAAACAAACAAGCAAACAAACAAATAAATAAATAGTTGAATAGATAAAGAAATAAATTTATTTGTTTGCCTATAAAGTGTTAAATTCATTATCCATTTCAGCTGATCCAACAGAATTAGACTTTATCCTGCAACAAGGTTTGAGACAGAACAGAAAATGAATAAGCACCAGAAAACCTGGCAATGCAGATTTTGTACAGGAAAACTGTCCAATACATATCCAACTGTGATGAATCCTCCTGGTGAAACAGAGAAGTCCTAAGAGCTGCAATGCATTTGGCCGCTCCCTGACAGAGTCCAAGTATACCAGGCCTAACAAACTCCCTCAGCAGGAGGTTCAAGAGCAGTTCCATCAATTTCCTGAGCATGTAGAACATTTATTTTTATATTTTATTTTCATGAAAAAGAGATACTGAATCTGTAGGCAGAAAAATAGTAAAAAAGTGGTGGATTTTACTTTTCTTTTCTAAATTGTGTTTGATTATTTGCTGTCATCCTTAAACTACTGCTTGTGTTGCCAGGTTTGGCAATGGAAGGAGACAGAGGAAAAAAAAAGAGTGCCCGCTATGCCTTGTGCTTTCAGGAAAGGCCACTTAGTAAGCACTCAGACAGTAACTGACCTAGCCAGAGAATTCAGCAAATAAAGAAAGTGACAAGCAAAATTAATTTGAGATGAAAGCGGCTGAATAACTTCCTATGGAAAATTGACTACCAAATACTTCATTTCACAAGGACTTCCCAAGACAAGTCAACAGTCATGTCACTGCATATATTTAGAAATATGGTTCTCTTGACTACGTTGCATGAGATATCTGAAGTGATTGTCTAAGTAGAAGAAATGTTTAAAAAATCACCCAACCACAGTGTTTGACAAAATCAATCAGAATCAACATTTTCCACAACAATTTCAAAACAATTTGAAATACATCAGCATTGCTATAACAAGATATGGGGACAAAGTAGAGGCAAAAAATGGAGTTTGAGATTGAAGAGTTCAACTACACTGAATACAAGGTTCACATCACTAGCTATTTTACATAAAAAAAGGAAACTGGAATATCCTGTTTATGGCACAATTTAACTCTGATTTTTATACCAAACCAGTATTAAAAACTACAGACAATTATAAAAGGAAAGAAAAAAAAGAATCAGGAACTAAATAATTGATACAGCAGAAGACCAACATTTTGTTGCTCTGAAAACATATTTTTTTATATGAAATAATTTATCTGTATAATGTGAAATAATGTATGGATTGTGAAGCATAAAATTAGATTATATCTCAAGTTCTTAACATAAAAGTAGATGATTCAAATGGCAAAAAGCAGAGTGCTTTCAGGAAGCCTACCCTTTTGATGCTTTTGAATTTACAAAAAATTATCAATACCTTTTCTAGACATTGAAATTTTGACAAAAATATTACAGTTTTAATGTAAACTTTTCTAATCAACATTTGTCAACAATTTAAGCTCAAAGGACAGCGATAACACACATGACACACTAACATTTCTAAATTACAAAATGTGCTATATTCCCTGTAAAGAAATAATAAATAAGTAAATAATAAATAAGTAAAATTTAAACCTGCCTGCTTGTTTGTCTTTTTTTCTTTTCCTTCACCTATGCTTGCAAAAGTAAACCCCTCATTTGAACACCCAAGAGAAGGGACTATGTGTGCATTAGCTGTCTATATTTTCGGAAGGACACTGCACTTTTCATCACATTTTAAGAGTTATCAGTGACAAGTACATGGAAACAAATTGGTTAACACTCCTGCCTAGCAAGACATGAAGTGTGGTAAAAATATTCATTTGAACATGACTGCTAGCAAGATTTCCTTTGGGACATTATTTATCAGTAGCGCATATTCTCACACAAAAGTGCTCACTGAAGTCTTCCAAAAGTTCTCTAATTATCTCAGGTTTACTCCAAAAAAAGTTAAATGTTCGAAAGGTTTTCAGTCGCTCCTATGTGGAAGACATTTGGCAGTATAATAAGTCAACTCCTTGCAGCTCAGTTCCAACTCTTACTAACATGGGACGTAATCTCAGGTCCTCTTTTTCTGCATATAAAGAACAATTCTAGACTTTAAGCCTGATCTGCTTCTCAGTACAGAAACAGAACAAAACATATATTAGCAAAATAAAGTGTCTCTGGCTTTGAATTACAATTCTGTCACAGCAGGGTGAAAATGGCAGCTTCTTTCAGCTCTAACAAAACAGATTTGTGATGCTACACAGCTCCACAGCCCACATTATCAACGAGTGCAGTGTCTTTTAATTTTCCATGGGCCTGCTGAACACAGCAGATTTTTGGCCCCAAATGCCCTAAAATAAGGTCAGCTACAAGCTTCAAAATATAAGACAAAATGCAGCACACAGCTTCTAGTGGACTGCGGCCACAATTCTGCCCCTCGCCACCCCCACCCTGCGATGCAGCTTTGTGCGATAATGATGGCACTTTGATTAGCGAGCCTCTGAACACAGAACAGGAGCACAGTAGTCAGCAAGCAAGCACCATTTGCTATTTTCCTCTCAGCTGCGCAGACACGCTGAAATAATGATGCTGGCAACATGTTAGCAAAACATTAGAAAGACTTTAGTAAGCAAATAATTTAATTACATCCTTTTCTCAGGGAGTTTATATTGCACGACCCCTGACCTTTTATATTGCTGTACCTAAACTCAGCATGGGATTCACACTTCCCATTCCTGTCACAGAATCTCTCCATCTTGTACCATTTAATATAGTGTGCTCCAGGTGTTCTGTGGTGAATGAATAGTTATATTACTACCTGTCAGACACAATCGCACTCTATTCATCATCCGCGGCTGGCTGCGTGAAGCCCTGCTTCCAGCAGGCTCCCTCTCTATTTCCTTGTTCAAACGTCTGCAGTGCTTTCGGCCCATCTGTCAAGCCTGTCATTTAGAGGGAAAACAGTATCAGCGCTTTAAATATATGGAGTTCTCTATTGAAACAGTGCTGTGATTGAACTGTCAGCATTCCCAGTATCACAGACAGTAATTCATGACTGGTCAGAGCTCCATTTAAGTTGCTATTACCACGCTGACCTTGCTGGGTCATACTGAGAGATTTTTCCCTTTGCAGTTAGGTCTATAAATAGTGAAATTAACCTTTCAAGAATTACAAAGTGTTCTCAGTTCCCCTCCTCCACAAATTCACTTGCTGTTTGCAGCATTTATAATAATCAAGGGGGAAAAAAAAATGCAACAGGAAAGAGCATTTTTCTCTCCTGAAGTGTACACCAAGTGTCAGTGAAAAACAAACAAATACTGTAACACCCCTAGTGCCTTTCCCAGGCAAGACTTGCACGGTTATCACCAGGAGCCTTGCCTCAAGTTCCACTTTTCTGGACTCAAGTCTAATGCCTGAGAGTGCTCTAGCTCTGAACTCTACCCCTCTGCTACAGAATAATCGTGAGATTTAAAGACTTTTTTGTCATTCATTTGTTATATTTTCATTATATTTTTGTATAACAAAACAAATATTTTTTATTATAAATTTGAATGAGAAATGAAACTCTGAAATAATATAATTCTGAAAGTCAAAAAAAAGACTTAGGCACATTTGCTCCTGATGTTTTTTCAAAAGTACCATTCAATTTAAGAAAAATATGGAGCAGAAAAAAACTCAATGTGTCAGTGTTTCCATTCCAAAAATCTCCTTTGAGAACAATCGACAAAAAGACTTTTGTATGAACCACTGATCATAAAATCATAAAAACATAGAATGGCAGGGGGGTTGGAAAAGACCTTAAAGATCATTTGTTCCAACCCCCCTGCCATGGGCAGGGGCACCTTCCACCAGACCAGGTTGCTCAGAGCCCCATTCAGCCTGGCCTTGAACACTTCCAGGAATGGGGCATCCACAGTTTCTCTGGGCAACATGTTCCAGTCCCTCACCAGACTCACAGTAATTTCTTCTTAATATCTAACCTAAAGCTACTGTCTTTCAGTTTGAAGCCGTTCCCCCTTCTCCTGCCACTACATGATCGTGAGATGACTGCATTCAATAGAATAATCTCTGTGTAACTTATAAGTCACCTATTAACCAGTATCTCTTTAGAGCTTAAAGCACTTGAAATAGTTTACTTTTCATTTGTTTCTTCTTTTAAAAAACCTAAAAATGCAGGGACAGTAAGCTCAAGTGCTCCAGCCTTGGGCAATACATCAAAAATTCCTCTGAATTTTGAGGACTCTGAACAATACACTACACTGGTAGTGAATGTATGCCTGAGACCAAGTCTGGGTTTATGGCTTTAACCACATCAATTTTCAGCAGTTAGACCCTGATCCAGGGGGCTGCGTAATCACCATGCAGCATTTCAGAATCTGTCCAGCTGGAGCAGGACCAGCAAAACTGGGGAAGAGAAAGTGTAAATGCTCATGAAGTGTAAACAGGTTAAGAGAAAAATCAAAGGGGTTAGTTTAAGGCACCAGGGGAATACAGCAATGTAGAGAAGAATATAACCCAGCTGCCTCTTTCAGTCTAAGACCAGAGCTCTAGTTTGAACACAACAGCAATGTCTCAGTAGGCTTGCTGAGTTAAAGCTTAGGGCTCTGACCTTGGTTACGTTTTCAGACGTGGTCATTGCTCTTCTCTGGGAAAGTGCCTGGACTTCTGCAATTGCAGCCGAAGCTGCATAACCAAGCTAGCTAGCCCTAGGTAACGATGAGGTTTCCAGTATTATTAATACAGAAATAAACATTCGGAAAATCATTCACAACCCGTTTTTTGTGGCCTTTTTTTAATACACAATCTAGTTTTGCTTACCAGCAATAAATTTTAAAAATCCAGGTAATACATTTAATCAATATCAGCTAAGCTAGGTGATTCATTGGAAAGCCCCCTCCCCAAGTATGTATTATACATGGCTGCAAAAAACATCATGCTGCAAACACACAAGAAACACCAATGACAAGAAGAAGGCTTACGCAAAGCTAAATTATTTAGTATCTGAATGTGGAAATACAGCAGAGAAAAAGACAAAATGGTTTTTCCAAAGCAACTGTCTCCTTTTTAGAGACAGGGAGTGAAATTAATTATGTAGCTTCAGCCAGTCTGAATATTTGGGGCCCTGAAAGAAAGATACAGTAATATAAATCACTCCCTGTATTGTCAGCAATTTCTTGAATGTTTCCTTCTTTAGAGTTCTCCACCATCAATGCAAATGTCACAGCTTATTATAGATATTTAATAAGTATAATTAAGAAATAATTTAATCTAGTTTCTTCTTTCCTGGAGAGAGTCATAAAACAGAGACACACAGAACAGTGCCCTTGCTGTTGTTTTTAGCTTTTTTAATGAATATTTCAGGATATGTCTGCCTTCAATCTGAAGGCGAAAGCTTTCACTTATTATTATAAAGGCTGAATAAGTTTAAGTCTCATCTCATTAACTGTCATATTACCAGGCTTTATGCCATACCATTCAAGTTTCACTGAGCATTCAGAATTGCTTAATTATGTACAGTAAAAACAGTCTGCTGAGACTTTCCCTTTTGGATTAATATGGAGGCAAAAGGACAGAGGTCATCTTCATGACTCACTCTTGCTTGCCACTGTGTTAACTCATAATGACAGAGGCCTTTTGTTAGTGACAAAAATGTAATGAGCATTTGAAAATAGAATGTTTGCATCAGAAGGAGAGACACTTTGATTTTGCAGATGAACGATTCTTTCACTCCTTTCCATCTTCCTGTGTCGGTGTTCAGCTGCATAGTATATTCCTTATAAATTATACCACCCTATGTTAGTTACACCATGCTGACGTTGCTTGTCATTACTAACCCAACTACATGCTTTGTGTGACCAGATTTCAATAGATATTTTGTTGCACAAAATATGGGAAAGTCATACAGGTTACAGAGACTGGTCATTGCTCACATTTTCTCTAGGCCACCCTTTTTTGTTCTGTATTTAAACCGAACACACGTACAAATCCCAGCTGTGTGGTCTGCATTCTGAAAATGCTGTCATCCATAGTCAAAATGACAGTCCTTTCTGGGAGTTTATGACACATTCCTATCAGAAACTCCTCATTCTTTCACATCCATCTCTCCTGACACACAGTTCCTAAAGATTTTAGATATCAAGCATATACACATAGATATGCCACTCACATTCACATATAAGCACCCCTACAAATGGGTTGTACTGCTTATCTCTTTCCAATGCAAAAATCAGAAAGAGAATTTTCTCAAAAAAGAAAAGCTGTGTCTCTCACTTAATCCCTTTCCACAGCTATACCCTGTGAGGGGAAGTAAGATGCCAATAAGGTTAATCAGCAAGTATGCCACATTCTCAGAAAATAAATTAGACAGATTATCATTCTTCCTCCAGCAATTTTGTATGCTTTGTTCAGAAAGAACAATATCCATTTGTGTAAATGTACATTCTGCAACACAAAGAAGGAAATCCTGGCATTCTCACTTAAATAATCTCTCCTTATTCACAAAGCAAGATATGCCTCTATGTTTAAAGAAAAAATGTGTTCTTGTAAATGAAAGTATGTGTTCCCTAAGCATCCTAGGAAAACATCTGAAGTTTGGAGAATGTAACCTTATTTAAATATGTAACGGATTTTCTGTTTTTCCAATTGTATTACTGGTTTAATAAGTGCCCAAACTTTTCCTCACTTTTGTTTTAGACAAACATAAACACTATACTTCAGTATGTCTTTATTTTGTTTTGCCAGAGAGCGATTTTGAAAGACTTTGTCACCTTGTCAGGGAAGAAGCAACATAATGCTTTTCGTTGTAATTACTATTAGCTTTAAGAGTCTGACTAGAAAACAATAATTCAACAGCTTTGCTTTTTCAGATATATCTACCTGCCATTATTTTTGTCATATAATCCAGCTCTTCATGCATTTCACAACTGGAAACACTGAAAAAACCCCTGAAATTATGGGAAGATCTAACACTGCTGTATCATCATGACACTATGACACAAATTACGACATCTCTGCATCACAATTTTGAAAGAGTATCCACAACCAGCCACTGGACAAAGGTCATCTGAAAACTTCTAACCTATGGGTCCAGCACTGTCAAAATAAATTGGGCTTCAATATACTCTCAGTAATTATTTACAGCCCTCTAGAAATACAGCCACCTATTACACAAGCTCTGGTGCTTTGGTTCATGGTCTAGGTACTCATTTGACTTGTAGTTGTTACCTCTCCCCCACTGAATCATCACTATCAAAACAACACCAACTTTTAAGGCTCACAGGAGCATGAAGTACAAGCCAGCAGTAAAGACCAAAGGAGACAATTTCAGTACAGTCAATACAAGCAAGTGACTAATTGGGGCAATTGACAGAAAGGCATTAGTAACTTAACTTCCTAGCTGACTTCATTCAATCATAAGAGACCAAGAGAATTTCTTCTAAACAAATGTTTAATTCAGGTATAAACTGAAAAGAATTAAAAGATTGATTCATACAACAAGAAGATTGCTAATACCTCCCCCTTTCTAAAGGCTGAAAAAACATCTTCCAAAAAGGTCCTGACTGGAGAGGTAGGATTCTTAAAAAAAAGACCAAATACAGTATCAGGTAAAAAATGCTGACAGTTTAAATATTTGCCTTCTGCACCTCACAACAGACAAGTTGATGCTGCAAAGATTATTCTTTTCATTCCCTTCATGCAGCAGTTTGTGAGGTCCACCAAGCTGATTAGAGGAATGGAGCACATGATCTTTGATGAAAGGCTATGAGAATTGGAATTGTTCAGAAGGGTCTGGAATGGACTAATTGTGCTGTTCTAGTAGCTGGAGGGAGACTACAAAAAAAATGAAAAGAGACTTTTTACAAGAACATGTAGAGACAGGACAAGGAGAAATGGCTTTTCACTGAAAGAGAGTAGGCTTAGATTAGATTAGATATTAGGAATAAATTCCTTACTGTAGTGATGATGAGACACTGAAACAGGTTGCCCAGAGAAGTTGTGGATGCCCCGTTCCTGGAAGTGTTCAAGGCCAAGTTGGATGAGGATTTGAGCAACCTGATCTAGTGAAATGTGTCCCTGGCCTTGGCAGGAGAGATAGAACGGGATGTTCTTTAATGTCTATTCCAGCCCAAGTCATTCTATGATTCTATGATGACAGGACAGTTTGTGGTTATATTCCCTACCTTTTAAAATGTTTTGTACTAGGACATATTTGACCTGAACAGTCTCAAAGCTGCAGATGTCCCCAAAGTGCTTTTTAAGATCAATTTCTCAAGCAAAACCAGAGACTACATCCAGAAAGTACATATGTACAGAGGAAGAGACCCCAAGTGTCTGTAGGCTTAAGAAAGCTAGCTGGAGGAGAAAATTGCCCTGAATCAACAGATCCAAATTACAGCATAATAAGATCAAGATCAGAGTAATTAGAGCAAACAAACACATGTTAATTGAACTTCTTACACCTCTGCAATTAAGAGTCTTTTCGTTAAAGCACTGGAGTTAATAGCCTTTGAGATTTATGAAGGGAAACAGATCAGTTGCTCTTTGGTACTTTCCTTCACAAAAACTCCAACCTCTTCAGTCAGGCGCCAGGGAAGAGCAAAAGGACTGGAGTCTCATCCTCCATAGAAAAGTACCTAACCTCTGGAGAAAGTAAACTGTGAGGTTTCACTGCAAGCCTGGGAGCAAGAGCTACATTGCAGCAAACACAGTCTCTTTTCTGGAAAGAGAGTTTGCACCCATGAACACATATGGATGTAGCACTGTACCATATACTGTACCTCTGGAAATACAATTAGTGAGTTTAATAACCTTGTGAATAACAACTTAGTAATATATAGTGGGTTCTTTACCATTTTGATGAACTAATTTTTCCTCTTTTTATTAATCCACTATAATTATTATCTATTCTCTCTCAGATGCTGATTATTTTCTCTCTTTTATAGAAATTAGGAGGTTTTGGGTTCTTACTTTTCTATTACTTGCCACTGTAGACCTTTGTCTATAGTGACAGCACAAGTTTTCTTTTTACCTCATTTTATCAACCCCAAAAAACTCAGTGCACAAAGATCCAGTTCATGTAACCAGAATCCCATGCATGTAACCACATCCCATGTAGAATTAAATAAAAGCATTCAATATGTTTGAAATTATAAGATGAAAAAGAAACCATACCAAATCAAATTACACTGGGTAAAAGACAAATAAAATACTACTCATATTACAAGAGATGGAATTAATATCATCATACACATGAAATAAGTAACCTGTCTGTCCTTTGAAGCCATTAATTACAAGATTTCCAGTGGTTTAGGAAAGATAGATAATGAAGTATGAGGACTAGAAGCCGATTCTAAAGAATGAAACATGTCTTTACACAAATGTTTTTGAATAAATGGGGAGGCTGATAGAGAACAGGCAAGCATCCAGTGATCTAAATAGTGGACCACTCTTTCAATAAGCTAATAAATAGGAGGCTTCAAGAAAAGAGGCTACTCACCTCTTATGCCATGGTGGTCTAGGATCTGTGTACTAAAAAAAAGTTTACACACTAGGAGATTTTCTATTTTAAACAGATATTTCATGTATGGGGGTATCTCCTTGACATTTCTATGGCTGGTGCAAACAGAAAGTCTACATCATCTTTGAATAAACTTTTTTTTAAAAAGCCCAAAATGAATGAGGTCCTCTGTAGAAGCAAAATGTAGGCAATTTATTTCAATTAACTTGTGTTCTGCTAAATGTTTTCACCTCCATGGGAAAGATGGGATCTACCAACTAAAAACCTCTCATTTCAATCACAGAACATCCCAATCAGCAATATTAAAATTGACTAAATTCTAATGGGTGAGAATTCTTAACAAAAGTAAATGCATTGAACTTAAAGTGAGTTAAAACTAACAGTTGTCTTTATTGAAAAATATTTTAAAAATTTGTTTTTTAGGGTGCATGTAATATTTTAATAAATCCACAAGACAGAATCACAGAATATTCTGAGTTGTAAGGGGCCCAAAAAGGTCATCAAGTCCAACTCTAAAGTGTATGACCCATATAGGGATTGAACACACAACCTTGGCATTATTAGCACCGGGCTCTAATCAACTGAGCTAATCCCAGTGGCTGACTCCTGTTACTGTATTTCATGGAAGAGTTTCCATGGATGCCAATTCTACCTCCATCATGAAACTGATGACCTTTCTTCTTCTGTTCCTTAGGTGTGAGATCAAAAAGTCATGGTCAGAAAAAGCTTTGGTGTGGATGTTCCTTTGGCCTGCACACCCACAGTGTTTGAGAACATCAAATTGTACATCTTAATTCATTATTGTCTTTTAAGCCTGATTATAAATATTTTATCAAATGAGTAGAGAGGGATGTGTTTCAAAAAGAGGAGCTGCTCAAAACTCTGAGTTGTCAATTATATTTCCCACTCCTCTGAGCTTCCTGAGGCCATGCCATTCTGTGTCCTCACCAAAAGTGACGTTTGAAGCAGTGGAGTCATTCTGATGGTGCAAAGCAGGCGAGAGGACAGAAACAGAAACCACAAGCTCTTAGTGGTTTCCACTGCCCTATCAGCATGTCATATGAGTGGTACCCATTAAGCCAGAAGAATTACTTCAGAAATGTGTGGCCTGCAGACCACGTGTTCCCTTTGAACAAGAACAAATATGACAGCAGGGTCTCCATTCTCTCAGATATATCTTATTTACAAAAAGAATGGAAACTAACAATGGTGAAAAATTATCATTTCTCTTGGTGCAGTAATAATGAGTAAACTACCAAAAGAATGAGGAGAAGGGCAAGAAAGAAGTCTGGAAAGTGGGATGCAGAAGGCCATGATTTTTAGCTTTCAAGTTCTTGGTGAAATTTTAAGTTCCTATAATACTCATGCTACACTCACAGCCAAATGAATTTATATGTTCTTCCAGTATTGTTTCCTACTGTCGCTAACTGGCAAAACACTAGCATAAAGGGATGCCTCTTGAAACACATTTAAGGATTTAATCTCATCTGCAGAATCTTAAGACCTTGCAAAAGATGATCCACAACTTAATTGCAAGCCATTTGCAGTTTAATGAAGTCATACTCAGAGCTTGACTTCTACAAATCACTATTAAATACAGAGGCTTCACATATATGACTGCATTATTTACAGAACTCTGGTTTTCAAACACCAGAAGTCAGATATACCACACTTTGTATTATGCAGTTTAAACCCACTGGGGGATACCACAAACAATGGTAGTAGAAAATTTAAGAAAGAATGCTTGAAGTTGACCCATTAATTGAAATAATTTGAGTGCACATTCTATATTGCTTTTCACTAAGCAGAAGAAAAAACACCAGCAAAAAGACAGGGGGAAATGACAACTGAAAACAATGAACACAGTCTTGAAAAATCTCACACACACAAACAATTTTTCCTGGAAAAAAGTCAGTTTTAGTTGAGGTAAAACTGACTTAATACGTATCACTGTCAAATTTCTCTAAAAGGATTATTTCATAAATACAACCAGGTGCTAGTTCATCAGTTTGATAGGCATGCATAACTCAGCTGAGACCTGCATTCTCAGAACCACATGAATATAGCACATTTGTGACCAGCAAAAATCAGACCCAAATTCCACCACACCATATCTGCATGTAACTGCATAAACTGCATAAGCTTTAAATGGCTTAATGCATAAGCTTCTGGTGCCAACTTTAGTCAGCTTTCTCAGAAAATGTGTTAAATAGAATTTTAAGAATTTCATAAGGTTTTTGCTCACTTTCAGCCACCAAGCAGAAATGACAGCTTAGAGGCTCACACACTCCTACGATGTCCACTACTGTCTTTTTGCTAGAGGGTCTTGCTCTGTTTCCATTCTTGATATGCTAAATATGCCCCATTTCAGTCACCACAGCACATCAGAATAAATTTTTTTCTCACCATGAATTTAAGTATGCGTCCCTTTTTCCAACTGTCATGGGTCTTGTCTAACAAAAGGACCTTTTTTTACGGTTAAACTACTGCTACTAGATTCAGAATATTGCAGGTTCTTCAGATTGGACTGCTACAACACTGAAAAGCTCTATAACTGGCCAGGAGGGCTCCACATGGCTTTGCTGCTATTACACTGCCAGTTCCACTCATTGCACTCACCTACAAAATGTTCATGTTTCAATTTATTTGGATTCCCACATAGTTTACATTTGGGACAATGGTCACTTCTTTTCTATCACTCTTTCACATGATAGAAGTAGTCTTTACAGGGATTGTCTCCTTCTTGACCCTTCAGAGTCTACATCATCACAGTTCCCTAAAATCTGCAGCAGTTATTACAACAAATGCAGCAGTTTTGGCTATCATTAAACTAGTCTCAGATCCTATTTAGTTTAGATTATTTCATTACTATGGAGTCATAAAGTCTTTCATTTTTGTTCAAAACACTCATGCTTCAATGTTCAATTATATTCCAGTCAAAATTTAAAGTTTTCTGCACTCATTAGGGGGTTTAGGGTTGAAGATTAAAAAATTTCCAAACATTTATCGATATTTTCTACTGATTTAGTAGGAACTGAATTTTATAGCAGTTTAGAAGCAATGTCACCCAACACATTTCAGTGAAGTCATCTGTTTTTCTCCTCAGCGCTTCAACAGCAGTTATATTCTTTTTCAACCTTTCTGTATACAAAGTTCCATTCTCAATCATGGTACAAAATGGTTGATTTTTGTCAGATGACCAGTCAATTTTTAAAACTTAAAAAACATCCTTTACCAAAAAGAGCCTTCCTGCGCTCTGAATAGACACAAGCTGAAATTACCTCTTTTGTTTCATTACATTTCCAAAGTCACACACTTTTATAGGATCTTCATCTCTATTACCAGTTGTTGCATAGCTTTCTCAAAAAATTGTATTGATGTATTACGCAGGTATGATGAGTTAAAATGCTGGTGTTTACCCTGTATATACAGCAGAAGTGATCATGCTACATCCACACACCCACGTTCCTATTTGCTTTGTCAGGTCAATACCAATGCTAGAAAGATCACAAAATAGTTAAGAGGGTACTACTAAGCCTGAAAGCCTGCCCACAAAAATGGAGGAGCTGTTTTGCTCTAGAAACACCTTCACAGAAAGGAAGCCTGAAAAACAAAGTTAGACGTGATGTTTATTGGGTTTTTTCAGAGGAATTTTAGCACTTGAAAGCAGGTGGTTACTAGGAGTACTTAACACTGTTTACTGTAATCATAGTCATTTTTATGAGAGGAAAGTAGCAAAATAATAACTCATTTTGGTAAAGGAAATTTCAGACAAGCAATAGAGTACAGCCTGTGGGAGGAAAATACATCATAAATTTAGATATTTCTTAAAAATAAAGTACATTTCAGGTAGAAAGCAAGGTACAGTAGGGGATAGGAATTATAGAAGAAAGAAAGTAGTAGCACACAAAATCAGTTGTTTGTGAGATTTTCAATAATGACTAACATGGAAAAGAAACCTTTTTCTTGAATAGACCGCTAGAAGATCATTCTGACCTGTAAGATGTGCTCAAATGAAAGGAGAACACAGAAATGACAAGAAAGATAGAAAATGTCAGTGCCAAGTTGGGTGAGAATGTTGATCTGCTGGAAGACAGGAAAGTTCTATGGAGAGATCTGGACAGGATGAAGCAATGGGCCATTTGGATGAGGATCAACAAGGCCAGGTGCCAGGTTCTGCCTTTGGGCCTTAACAACCCCAGGCAGTGCTACAGACTGAGTGCCTGGAAATTGGCCCAGCATGCTGGTCGACAGCAGCTGAACATGAGCCAGCTGTGCCCAGATGGCCCAGAAGGCCAAGGGCATCCTGGCCTGTATCAGCAATAGTGTGGCCAGCAGGACCAGGGCAGTGACCGTCCCCCTGTACTGGGCACTGGTGAGGCCATGCCTTGAGTCCTGTGTCCAGTTTTGGGCCTTCTCTTCAAAAAAGACGTTGAGGTGCTGGAGTGTGTCCAAAAAAGTGCAGTGGAGCTGGTGAAGGGTCTGGAGCACAAGTCCTGTGAGGAGCAGATGAGGGAGACGGAAGTATTTATCCTGGAGAAAAGAAGGCTCAGGGGGAACCTTATCACTCTCTACAACTGCCTGGGAGTTAGTCTCTTCTCCCAAGAAACAAGCAACAGGACAAGCAGAAACGGCCTCAAACTGTGCCAGGGGAGGTTTAGGTTGGATATTAGGAAAAAAATTTTCTCCAAAGAGATTCTCAAACATACAGATAGGCTGTCCAGGAAAGCAGTGGACATACCACCCCTGGAGGTATTTAAGAGACTTAAAGTGCTGCAGGGGGACATCGATTAGTGTTGGACTTGGCAGTGTTAGACTAATGATTGGGCTTGATGATCTTGAGGGACTTTTCCGACTTAAATGATTCATTGATTCTAAAGCACAATTAAGAACAAAAACAATGACTGTTGTGGTTAGAGAAAAGAGCAGAAGAGATTTGATGTAACTCTCTTCTGCAAAATGCAACTGCAAAGAAAGAACTGATCACCATATTTGCCAAGTTTGAGACGAAGTATAGGGTTAAATGGTAGTAGAGGAGATTAGGCTAGTTATGAACAAAACATGTCCAGTGGAAAGCACAGAGAAGAACTGGAATAAATTGAGAAGGTTGCTGTGTTTCTGCACGTGGAAACATGTAAGAACAGGAGAAGGAAGCGCCCTTAGGTGTGATGTACTTTTTGTACAGCTTTGGGAAAACAAGATGGGGTGCACAGCTTCTCTAACCCCATTCAAGCAGTAGTCTCCTATTCTTCTCTGCTTCACAACAGTTAGCTTCAGTTAGGCCGCTGAGCTGAACACTGGAACCAAAGTTTTAGGATCTTACATATTGTTACGTGAAATGATTAGATAGCAATTCTCAATATGGTTTTGTGTTCACTGCTCTTATACATCAAATAAAGCAAATCTGGTTTTCATTATCGTCATCTTAAAAAAATAATAATGAAAACATCTCTTGCCATTTACCACTTAAATAACCAGAATACTGGCTATGGAGAAGGAGCTTAAAAATTTTTATTAACAGCAGCTGATCTTCTCTGCTTAAAAATTCAATCTGAAAAAGTTCCCACCTAATTTTGAAGATCTTTGAAAGGACCTCTGAAAAATCCTTACAAGAACAAATAAACCACACCTTGACGAAAGTGTTGAAATCAGTGCAGTACAACTGACCAATTCAATTTTGCCCTGATTATTGCTTTATTCCTTACCAAGGAGTTGGCTTGCTAACATTGCAATAGTTTCTGGAATCAGAGTGAAAATTGCCATATTTCTTTCACTCTCTCTTAAAAACAGTTGTTTAAATTAAGAGAGAATGAAACACCTAGTAATGACAATTAAGTTCATCTACTATCAGAAAGAGAATGAAGTGCCTTTTTGATGGTCAGCATTCATATGTTTTACAGTGTACTTCAGCACACAGTTACACAACTACAGAACCATCAAAATACATTTTTAGAGACATGTTGTCGTGGGACAACATGGGGTTTTTTCCATATCACTATTCAGAAATTATTTACCATATAACTTGCTTGAATATATTTACTCACAGTTCCTCATTAAACAGTCTTATTTTCCTGTGCAATACACTGTGATTAAAGATACACTGTGATTTAAGATACACTGTGAATAAAAAATACAAGCTGAAGTGCTTGCAATGAAAGGAGATATGAGACATAAACAGATTAGGAGTATTAGTAAAGGTAAGTAAATCAATCTGTCCTCCCCTATCAAGAAGTCTTTTTAAAATAAATGTGGTTATCCATGTAACAAAAATGCTGTGGGTGTATTAGGCTGAGAAAATAATCCAAGTCATTGAGTTCATTGGAAGAAAGCAAGAATCCTCCTCCTGCCCACAGCTGTTCGTCATATTTAGCCACCTCTAGTTATTCATATTAGAATTAAACAGATTCCTGTCCAATTGGGTTCACTCATGTTTCCAGCTTTTGAATCTGTTCTTTTCCCCTATGTTAAGCAAATCTAATGATTCCTATCCATAGCAAATGTGGAGCTGATGAGCAAATGGATGATAAAAATTCCTATTATTCCTTTGTGCTCATCTCTTCCACTTAAGATTCTTGTCATGCTCTGGGCATTCTAGCTGTCTGATACTGTTCCTTTATTTCCAATTCCAGTGCATTCTCTGCTGAACATTTGTCTGTCCAGAACATTTGGTTCACTGCCTAGTACCAAGCAAAATCTGCTTGCAATGTAAGAACATGTGGAGAAATTATGTGTTTTTGTCACACCCTATTAAACGGTATTCAAAACACAATGCCCCAGAAAGTAAATTGATTGTAGGTTTTATAACCCTTTTCAGGCTAATGGAAACAATTTAGTACCATGAACGAAAACATTGCTAGTGCAGCTGTGGGAATCTTAAATTGCTCAGCTCAGCAGTTCTCTTCCGGCTTAAGTAGGATAAAGTAGTTAAAGTTCAGTTAGATTCCATTCCCCTGGATCTTTGACAGATCATTTCAGATTAATGTCTTCAAAGTTTTCAACATGCCTTGTAAAAGACTTTCTGAGGAATTCCTGGTTTGCGCTTTTAACTGTGTGGGGGCAGTGTGAAGGAGCTGTAAGAACTGGGAAGAGAGGGGAAGAGAGGGAAGGAGTGTCCTGGGGAAGTTTTCAATCATTTTGTGGAGTGTCTTGAACTGTCTTAAACATTTTTTAAAGTGTCTTGAACAATCTTTCTCTTCAGTTTGTTTTTTCTGGCAATATGGGTAGGCAGGGGGGTGTAGGGGGAAAAGGGGTGGAGGGAATCACAAACGAAACAAACCAAAAACCCAAACAAACAATAAAAAGCCTACCAGTTTTCTTGTAACTATCATAATTTAGACAAGACCACAAAAATTAGCAATGAAGAGCCAAGACTGAAAGTCCACACTTAGCTCCACTTTAGGAATCAGTTGCAGCTCCTTAAGGTCCTGTGCTTAAGGACCTTTTCTTAAGGACAGAAACTTTATCCAATGTTCATTCGTATTTCAATATTTTAAACAAAACTTTGTTTTAAAGCTTGATAGGTGAAAGGGAAACCTGGCTGCTGGAGAACTCCACACTGTGCTTTACAAAACAAATCCTCTACCTAGCCACTTATGAGAAGAAATCATTCACATGGGCATTACCTGCACTGTACTACAAGAAAAACATCTGTGAATATTATTTGACAAATTGATCACTAAATGAGCCATTAGCTTGCAGGGTTTTTGGATTGCCTTAGGGAAGGAGGGTGCTATATAGCACAAAGGCTTACAGATGCAAAACACTGATTGGAAAAAAAAAATTGTTCCAGAAGAAAAGCAGTAATAAAACAAGCCTAGCATGAAAATGTACGCTTTCTAAAAAGTAAGCCATTTATGAGAAGCAGTAGTAAAACTGCTTAATTCTTCTGTGCCTCTGGGGAGAAATCTAAGCCTTTTGAGAAGTGATGGAGAGAAAAATGAAGCCAATGGTGTGTTTGTCAGTGAGAGAATGCTGTGGAAACAAAGTTAGTAATTTTACCATTCGTGCTTGCCAAGAGCTGACAGGTGTGTAGTTTCTTATTGTTCTGAAAGGCAGCCAGAAACCACAGTTTAATATGCATCTGTGTCTTCATAGTAGGGGAGAAAACAGCTGTCTCTCTTGTGCATGATATGAGATAGTAGAAATATTGAGACATACTCTTCTTTACAGTATCTTACCATCATTTTCATGGCTTCGTTTGATCTTTCGACAAAGCACATAGCTGGAAGGAAAAAAATGCGGCAGCCCAGATCAGATCAGACATGATGTGGCAACCTCTGCTCCCACAAATAGTTATTATTTCACAGAGCCTAATCACCTCAACAAGATTTTTTCACATGAATAAGGGTTGACAGATTAGAGTCCTATTTTCAGCACAGCAGATCCAGACTTTCTATTAAAAAGTCCATTAAACTTGTAAGTAAACAAAACCAGGGAAATACCAGGTTATTTCAGATAAATATGAGTTAATAATTTCCAACCATTCTTAAAGAATGGCTCCCATAAATCCTTCAGTTTTCAAACTGCTAAGAGATGTTTGTGATTAATAAAGCCTTTGAACACAAAAAGTTTCCTTACACAAGAATTATGTGCATTTTTCTGTAATATGTAGCAAAGCAATCTTTTAAATCCTAATTCCCTCAGGAAGGTAAAAAATATGAACACGTTACACACACACACATACACACACACACACACACACACACTGTACCAGATACAATAATTTGCAAGAAATACTAGGCTCTGTGGATCAGATTTCCTTTCTGTGTAGAAGTGTGCTGCAGTGTTAAAAGCTCATGATAACTGGTTGGCATATTGCCAATTGAATATGCATAAAATGTCTGCATTGTGTCCCAGGCTTGTATGATTTGATAATCTGACAGATGTACTTTAAGCAATAAGACTTGAAAGTTCTATATTTACCAGAATGTGAGAAGAGGGATTATTAAACTCCTTCAAATACTTGGAAATTTTGGAACTCTCAGAAAAATGCTAATACTTCAGAAAAATACTGGGCTTGACCAGCAAGCTTCTAAAAGCTCAGCAAAACTTGCTATAAGAGAAAGGTCCTCTAGGCCTATGTGGTACACATATAAATATGCTTATTATGTCAACATGTTAAAAGTGTCAAACAAAAAGACTCAATTGCCAAAAAAATTAAGAAAGTCAGACATAAGTACAAAATAATTCTTAGACTAGGAGGCAGAGGTGTGATTTTTTCACTTCGTTGACAGCAGCCTCTGACACATAAGGAAGGAAGTGATTTCATTATCAGAAACTATTTTTGCACTGAATTTTAATACAAGCAGGAAACAAAAACTTGGTAATTTATTCTGCTGGATAAAGATGAACATCACTGAATTAAGACCGAAAGAAAGTCACGCACTGAAAACTCTTCCGCCCAGTCCCCTCCAATAGTTATTGACTACATTTTTGATAGCCCCATATGAACCCAAGTCTTTAAGTGCTTGTCCAAGATAAACAGGTACAAGATACCAGCATGCATTATCGTCCCTTTCACAGCGCACCTAGAGACTGTGCAAGCCGCAATGAGAACATCTTAACAGACAGAATAAGAACAGACTCAGAATTACTGTCTCCTGCTGAAATTTCTTCTCACAAAGAGCTGCTCTGATCCACTCTAAATTCCCTGGGCTTGGGAGTAAGGTCAGACTATTAAGTAATAGATTGAAAGTAAGAATTACCCTTCCAAATCTATGTAAAAGAAATTTAAAAGAAAAATAAAATATTCATATCCAGTGTCTCAAATAATTTGTGTAAAACTCATACTATCCAAGTATTTTTTAAATAAAAGTTATTTCACTAAAAAAAAAAAAAAATGGAGAAACTGCTCCTTCCAGTTTTCATTTCTGTGCTTCTCAGCACATGACAGCATAACAGTTCCAGCAGACTTGATGTGAATGTCTGCCTGACACGGTTAAAGTCAGATATGCCCCGGTGTGTTTTTGGAATGTGGACAAGACGTGACCTAAAGCTGCAACGTGATGTCATACATCTTTCTATAATTACACTTTCAAGTCTAGAAAACAAATAAAAGGAATGAAAGAACATGCATGGTCCTTATTTGACTAAACAAGTCAGGTGAAGCTATACTGTCTGATCCTGAATGCATCACATGCATCACCTATCCCTCTCTATATCATCAGCAACATGCCAGTCATCTTTCATGTTTAGAAACAAAAAGAGGCTAGTTGCATTTTTAAACTCCTTATAATTACGTTTAAGATTGTGGAATAATAGAGAATTGCTTTTCAAACGTACTGATGAAGGAAAACAAAGGACTGTTAGCTGTATGGTTCAACCTCTCTTATCCTAAAACCACAGGTTGGTAGCCTTAGTTAAGTGCACAACAGCAACTGAGCAGATAACTGTTCAAATTAGAATGCTAAAAATTAGTCATCAACTGTCATATTCTTGGTGCAGAGAGAAGATAAAAAGAATGTTTAGAAGACTGCATCTCCCATAGAGACCTGCCAAAGCCTATTCCAAGGCACATAATGCGGGAGAGGTATTACACCTACAGAGACCCTGAGGACCCAGTTAAACTACCTCCAGGCCTGGTTTATCTCACCATAATCAATGAGTGGTTTTACCAGGATTGATAAGTCCTATTCTGGTGTTACCACCACTACAGATGTCTTTCCACATAAAAAACCCTCAAGCGTCCTAGTTCAAATCGCAATCTATATAAGCAAATCCCTATTTGACAAAAAAAAGCCAAATCAAATCCAAGCATCTGTGTCTCCCTTTCCATCAGAATTTTAGATACTAAACTAAATACTACTTACTAAAATGAAAACCCAGAAGTATAGACCTGAGCATGCTGCATCCACACGCAAAAGAACATGTGAACATAGACACAAACTCCGCTTCAAAACACCAAAACCGGTGTTCTATCCATATGAGCCACTGAAGGTTAGTCTCTCAATTTTTCACAGCAGAGTCGGCAAACAAAACCTCAGAAAGCATGAGGAATGTATGGTTCTGTGGCCAAACTCCAATCGAAAATCAGCTTTAAGGATTAAGGTGCTTTTTTTTTAATAATTTTGAGCAAGGTAAGCCACTTGTGTGGTAGTGTTCTGCCACAAAGGAACAGAAATGAATGACATATTAACATTTCAAAGCTTGGCTTGCAAACTGAAAAGAATGGTTGAATAAGAATGTATAACCCTGGAGAACAAGAATGCAATCCTGGAGTTAAGTGACTTTAAGGACAACAAAATTAAGGCATTTTTCGTCACACAGGTGCAAGCGGAAAAGGAGAATGCATTTTTTGTGTCCACAAATCTCAATGACAAATTAGGCAGTGCAGTTAAAGTACTTGCAATATCATGAGTTGGACGGACCCATGAAGATCACTGAGTCCAACTCCTAGCTCCACACAGGCAACTTAAAAATTAAACCATATATCCCAGAGCATTGTCCTACCACTTCTTGGACACCAACAGACTTGCAGAAGTGACCACTTCTCTGTGGAGCTTTTTCCAGTGCTTGGCCATCATCTCGGTGATGAACCATTCCAATCTGAAGAACCAACATCCAGCCTGAACTTCCAATGATGCATCGTTAAGCCATTCCCCTGAAATTTATCACTGAACACCAGAGAGAAGAGATAAGGATGCCTCTTCCACACCCCATCATGAGGAAGTTGTCGACTGCTATGTGGTCTCCAGTCAGTCTCCTCTTCTCCAGGCTGAACAAACCTGGTCTCCTCAGCCATTCCTGATAAGTTGTGTCCTTTAGTCCTTGTACCATATTTGTTGTCTTTCTTTGGACATATTGTAGTATTTTTACATCTTTACATTGTGGACCCCAAACTGCACATAGTACTGAAAGTGAGACCACACCAACATTGAGCAGAATGAAACAATCACTTCCTTTGACCAGTTAGCTGTAATGTGTTTAATGTACCTTAGCTGGCCCTGATATGGCTGGCCCTTTTGACCTCCAGGGCACATCATTGACTCACATTGAGATGACCACCAGCCAAAGCCCCCAGTCCTTTTCTGCAAGACTGTAGCTGCCTGTCCGTCAATCTATATGTACATACAGGATTACGCCATCCCAGGTGCAGAATATAACATATGTTCTTGCCAAAATTCACACAGCTGGTGACTGTCTAGCATTCTCATCTATCAAGTTCTATATCTAAGGTCCCTGTATCCTTGAGGGTATCAATGGTTCCTCCTAGTTTACTATTGTCTGCAACTACTTACTCTGCACTCAACTCCCATGTCCAGGTGTGCCGGTTTGGCCAAAATCTAGCAATATATCTTCTGAGAGAAAACTAGGTTACAACCACCCTTCCCCCCACAGGGTTCGGGAAAAAAAAAAATTTCCTCGAAGGAAAGTGAATGAGATAAGAACTATTTATTTAACAAACACACAGGAAAAGGATAATAAYGCTAAATAATGAAATGAAATCTCTCGCTATAGAGAGAAACCTGGGAAGATTTCAGAGTCCTTCTGTAGGTGTGGTCTCTCTCCTCCTCGGAGCTGGGTCGGCGAGGGCCCACCCCCGGGCCTCGGGGAAAAAATTCTCCCGATGTGTTCTGATGTTGTTGAACAGTCCAGAAGGAGAAGAAGGGAAAAACCAAAGTCTCAGGAAACAAAATTCAGCTTTCCGTCTCACGCCGGGAAGAGAAGACAAAAAAAAACCCGAAACCGCTGGCTGAAGAAAACAAGCAGGGTGCTCCCTCCTGCTCCTGCAGCCAGAGCACGCAGAGCAGTGTGTCTCCGTGTCCTTGAGAGACTGTTTTGAAAAGTTCGTTTGGTTTTTTTTTTTCCCTCCAGCTCAGTTTAAAGGCACAGAAAAGGCACAATATTACTTTTTGGGCATAGAGCATGATAGGGGATACACATGATAGAGTCACCCCAAGACACCAGGTCATTAATAAAATAACGAAAGATAACTGGCCCTAAAATTAAACCTAAAATTTAGGGGAACACCTAAATTTTAAACACATTACTGACAGGCCATCAGTTAGATGTTATCCCAAATGCTACAACTCTTTGAGCCCCTGTCTGTCAGTCAGCTGTTCACCATCATATTACGTACAACTCCAACTGTGTGCTGGAAATTTTATACAGAAGATTCTGTGAGAGATAGTGTCAAAAACTAAGCTAAACTAAGCTAAGCTAAACTAAACTAAACTAAAATAACATGCAAAAAACCCAACAACCAAACAACCCGCATTCACTGCCATCTCTTTTTCCACTAGGCAGGTAATTTTATCATCAAAGAATATCAAGTTATTAAGGCATGACTTTCCTTTCATGAACTTATTTTTGCCTTTGACTGATGACTGCATTGTGTTTCAAGTGTTTTTCAGCAGCTCCCATAATAATCTTCTCTAAGCACTGGAGTGAGAGTGACAAGCCTAGAATTACAAGGATCATCTTTCTAGCCAGTCTTGAAAATTGCTGCCTCCCAGTCAGCAGGGATAGGACCTCCTGAGATTCCAAAAGCTGATGACTGAGAGAGGTCTTCTAATGACATTGTCCAGTTCCTTTGGTACCCTGGGATGAATCCAATTGGGCCCCACAGATTTATGTACAGTGGTTGCAGCAGCAAATTCTGCATAAACAACTGTGAGTCTATCCCTCTCCCAGTCGTGGTACTCAGACAGACGGCTCCTGTGGTTCCAGGGCCCATTTTTGATGATAAAGGACAGAGGCAAAGGTGGCATGAAATATCTCAGTTTTAGCTTCATTCACCTTTGTTTGTGAGGTGAAAATCAACATCTTCAGGTAATGGACCAATGTTTTATTTAGTCCTCCTTTTAACATGTACATGCCTTAGAAAGCCTATTTTTTTACCCACCACAATTCTGACTTACTTCAGTTCCAACTGAGTTTTCATCATACAAATTTTCTCCCTAGTAGCAAATAGCACCTCTATAATCCTCCTGTGTAGCCTGACATGCTTTTAAAGTCCATACAATTTCTTTTCCACCTAAATATTCAGTCAGTATTCAGACTTCAGAGTTGAGTTGCCTATTTAGCCCATCCAGCCTTCTGCTCCACATTCTCAAGTTCCAAAACATGGGAATTCCCTTCTCCTGGGCTCTTTTAAAAGGTGGGTCTTAAAAAGTCCCCAATATTTATGGACTCAGAAACCCTTGAAAGCAGTTTCCCTACTAACTAGTTCCTTGAGTGGCCAAAAGCCTGCTCTTAGTAGCACCTCTGCTGACAGATTTTTTCGTAGTGCCAAATATCTTAAACTTAACAGCTTCATAATCACTGTAGCCAAGACAGCCACCAATCATCACTTCACCCATCAGAGCACCTCCAGTTAGAAACAACAGACCTAGGAGTGCACTTTCCCTATTTTCCCTTAGCACCTTTATGAAAAGTCATCTTCTATATGTTTCTGGACTTGACAGGAGGACTGGGCCCATGCAAACTTTCTGAAGCACATCAAGGACAAGTTCAACATCCTATGTCTGGCCCAGGGCAACACCTAGCCTAAGTACAGACTGGCAGGTGAAGGGTTTGAGACCAGAGAAGTAAAAGAGCTTGGGGATACTGGTGGATGAAAAATCAGACATGACCCGGCCGTGAGTACTCACAGCCCAGAAAGCCAAACGTGTCCTGGGCTGCATGCAAAGCAGCGCGGCCAGCAGGGGAGGGAGGAGATTTTGCCCCTCTGCTCTGGTGAGACCTCACCTCGAGTGCTGTGTCCAACTCTGGGGTCCTCAGCACAGGAAAGACATGGACCTATTGGAGTGAGTCCAGAGCACAGCCAGGACAACAATTATAGGGAGGACAAAATGCTGAGAATTGGAGTTGTTCAGCCTGGAGAAAAGAAGGTTCCTGGAAGACCTAATTGTGACCTTTTAATATTTCAATGGGGCTCATAACAAGCATGGAGAGAGAATTCAACTAAGGTCTGTAGTGGCAGAACAAGGACAACTGATTTAGAGCAGGGGTTTAAGTCCCTATAGACTAGTAAATCAGTGCCAACATCCTGGCTGGCTGATCTGTTGTAAACTCCCACAACAACATCTGCTTTATTTGCTTTTCCTTTAATCCTTACCCAAAGGCTCTCAGCCATGTGACTCCCAGCTGCAAACACTGTACAGTCTGACCCCTCCTTTACATGTGGTGCTACCCTGCAGGGTGCACCCTGCCTGCTCTGCCTGTCTCTCCTGAAGGGTCTATAACTGTCCATCCCAGCACTGCAGCCACAGGACTTTTCCCACCAAGACTCACTCAAGAAGCCAGCTCTGCAGGTCTGGGACTGAGCCAAAACTTCCAGTTCCTCTTGTTTATTCCTCATGCTGTAAGCAATAGTGTACAAGCACTTGAAATGCTCTCCACTGGATTTAGTGCATGTTGGAACAGCCATAAAGCTCTCACCTGCACACTGTCCCTCATCGTGCAGTCCCAGAGCTTGTCACTGGTAACCCTGTCAAGCCTCACACCTCTGCAGGGTCGCCTTCCCAAGCAATGGCTGTGGCTTCTGCAGAGAGGACAGCCAGCACCTTTGGCAGTGGAGGGCTGCTACACTTGAGTGCAGCACTCCAAGCAACAGACCACAGCATGTGCCAGATGACACCTTGATTGTTGTAAAGAAAAGCCATCCTGAAGAGACAGGTCAGTTCCTTTGCCAACTGCCAATTTGCACAAAGCAGCAATGGTGATGCCAGGCTTGTTTTCTTTGGGGCTTTTGCTTGTCCGTATTGCACAAACATCATCTTGAAAGCTCCAGGATGGAAAAGTCATGGGGAGGCCTCCTTCTTGTTTCCCTCTACTCCCCTGGGAGCTGCAATGGCATAGGAAGGAAGCGTGTCAGGGCTGAGCAAGGGGTGCAGAGCAGAAAGAGGGGCAAGTACCTGATGTGGAGCAGGGCTTTGTCCACCTTCCTGGCATGCCATCTGAGTAAGGATGAAAATTTTGGCATTTTACTGCACTATGACCCTGAGGTTTTTTATCTTCCTCTCCAGCACAGACAATGTCCCTTACCAGGGCTCATCTGGGTCATTTTTGACTACTTCACTCAGTAAGAAAAACAGTAGGGATAAGGTCTCTGGATCCATGATTAAAAGTATTTATTGAATAAGAGAGCGAAGTACACAGATAACATATAAGACTTTTTACTTTTTGCCTACATATCACATTCACGTATCTGCATCCTCTTCCCTTCAAGTCACGCGTGCTGTTATCCATTTTGCATTAATCTGTGCATGTCTTATCCTTAGCAGTGAGAACTGAGTCTTCTGTTCCTGCCTTCACTGCCTATATTTGTCTTCTATTTTTTAATAAATTACAGTTTTATTTAAAAATCCCCAAACATATTTCTGTAAAAGCAACTGGAAAACTCTTTAAAAGGGCCTATATAAAGTGGGAATCTCCCACAGGCACGTTTGTTTTTATAAAGTACTTTGCACTCAGAAAGTCAGATGATGTAATGACTATTCCATGATCTTGGTGTGTTATGTAAGGAAAAATAAGTAATTTCCTCCATTATTTATGAAATTATAGAATGACCTGTGAATACATATGCATACAATGAAGTAAATTCAGAGTTCAGTATTCAGCAACTCCTACCATCTGGTATATTTTCATTTGCACCTTTCCTGGGCTGCTGCTGAGCACATCACCATTCCAAAGAGGGTTTTTGTTTAAAGTGCTGACTTGAAGCATTTCCAATTTTATGCTGGACGGGAGAAATATAAACACACTCCATTCCCTCATCTTTCTGTAGCCTCCTCAAACTTTCATTTGCGACTGTTCTTAATGTTTCTGAAAATGGGGCATAACTGTTAGATGACAAATACATGTCTGAAGTCAGATGATTTTTTATGATAGAAGAGCAGGAACTTACCCAGAGTAGTCAGATGCTTCACTCAGATGGATATTACAGGCATTTTTACACTCCAATCTCAGGAAAAAGGTTTATGAAAAAATGGATCCGTTTTGCATGTCAGTGAAGGCTGTTCAGTGATTTGAGTTAGATAATTGACTTGCTCAATTTCAGAGGGTAAACACTCACCTTATAATTAAGGATCAGATAAAAACAGCTGGCAGCAAAATTATAGGTACTGGAAAACAGGAACTGTAATGAGTCACTGCCACAGGGACTTTAGCTTCCATGTCAACGGAATTTGATATTTGCAGAGGGAGTAAATGGTGCTGAGGGCCAAGCACTGGTTCATATGTACAGCTTTCAAAAGGGAATCTTCATCCTAAGAGCTTCTAAATATGAATGGAGGCTGTCAAGGAAAGCAGAATAGGTAAGAATATACCATTGGCCATTGGAAATTTTTACCCTTGTGTCAGCCTGATAGGCAATTAGTGATGTGTCTTTTCCCTTCCAGTGTTACAGAGGATATGTCAATGGCAAGACAATGACAGAGCATTTATTATTATTTCTGGTCATCTTGTGTTCTATGGCACAAAGACAAGAATTATAACTACAGACACCTAAATGTGTATTTAACCACTATACATTTGCTGATCAGAAACCACATCAATCCTAGCCACCAATACACAGAAACTGTTAGCTTTCGACTCCCTTTTGCCTTTTACAGGAAATATACAGACAGATTGTACTGTGGCCTTGTACTGAGGGAGCCACAGTGGCAGCTCCAGTCTGGAGCCCATGGCAGATGAGCATGACTTCACTTCCAGACCCACAGTAAAAAATGGACAATCTCAGCCCAAGATATTTCAGTGCCTGGTGACTGAACAGAAAATCATTAACTGAAGATGATTTAGGAGTAAGAATTTAAAAGGAAGTTTAGAAGGGTAGGCATCAGATGAGTTATAAGTTGCCTTTCCAGAATACCAGGAGGAAAATCTCACTGGGTAAGAACGAGAACAACTATAATGTCATATAACCAACAACTGATTGCTGAATTAGCATTTCTTACTTCTTTTCCTTCCTCCTAAAGGAGGAAGAGCTATGAAGCAAGTGTATGTAATGGCAATCACTGTCAGTACTGAAGACCTCTTTACATTTAGTGTAATGGGGAATTTATAACGCTTTCTGTCTGGGACACTGCTGTAATGCTAGTGGCAATACCACAGTTATAAATACTAAGCAGCTGATACATATTTAGCTATGCATTCATGCTTTTGCTAAGCCTCTAATCCCAGCTTTAAGTGTACTTGCTAGTAGCAACCAGTTAAATGTCTACGAGGATAAATCACTAGTTATCTGTTACATGTTTTCATTAATTTTGCACAGACATATTCTGTGATTCTGGGTTTACTCAGAAAATGGTAGCAAAGGTGATCAAATCAACAGAAGCCCCAGATCTGAAAACATGTTCCAAAACTACAACTGCAATTGTCATAAAACCCATGAAATTCTAAGGTCTGTCTCCCCCAAATTTATTGCTAGTCTTGGACCCAATAGTAGTACTAGCTTCAGTCTAACCCTGGAAATTAACCTAGCATCACTTAAATGTTGATTGTGTCATTTGCTTGAGCTCGGTCATGCATTTGCTGTCATGATCTGGATTAAAATATGATTTACAGTAAGAGATTTTTTTAATAAATAAAATTTGTATTTCACTCACTTGGCAACTGAGATACACAGCTCTGTTTCTGTGTAGGTGAAAGGCCTTGTAGCAGTGCAGGTCAATATGGAAATACCGTTGTGTTTTCAATGTCCTTTACTTTGATCTGGTTCCCACTGACTCACCTCATGTACACCCTTCACAGGCAAACAATGAGTCACAGTGATAAGGACTAGACAGCTTTCTGGAGGTCACTCAGAGCATCTCCCTAACCAAGAACCAATGACACATTTCGTGTTCAAGCTCAGCTGGACTGGGCAGTGCAGAAACACCACAGGCCATGTGAAACAGAAACACTGAATGTCCGTCTATAAACTGATAGGACTCTGGGATATGGGAGGCAAGTAGAGAGCTGGGGGCATTGTTCTATAGCCTTGATAATCTCTATAATCAATGCATAATACAACAATATGACGGTTAGATACAACAAGTAAATGAGAAAACAAGGGTTGATTTCATCTGGACTGCCAAAAATATAAGATCAGTACAAAAAAACACAAGCAGTCTCTAACCTGTAGGGAATGACTTCTGTTTTCAAACTGTTCGCTTGGGTGTTGGCTGCAAATTTAATTCTGGATGAATGGTCAGAGGCATCTGTAAAAATAGCTTAGCAAGAAAGGAGATAAGACACACAAAAAGTTGCATTATACAAACAAGACATGTTTACACTATGAGTAATTTAGCTCTATACTGCCTAGAAACATATATATAAACATGTACATATGCATCTATATCATTTTGTGCTGGTACCTTATCTTTTGACAATGCACAAAGCAGAAAATGAAACATCTTCCCAATCCAGAATGGGGTCTCAGCTGTTCTGCAGACTGCCTATGTTCCCATTTACCAGAAACTTCCTACAAATAGTCATATTATATGTGACACATACCAAAGCCTCTCCCTAACCTGTGATTTTGTAAGTTCTGGATGTGTTCTATGGAAGCCAAAACAAGGCAAAAAGTTATTGACTGAATTCCAGCTCTGCAGCCAGCTGACTCAGTTCAAACAAAAATTCATATCAACTTAAGTCACCACTTGCCCTTCATGTTCCTTTGTACCCCATTAGGGAATGCAAAGTCCTTATAGAATCCTTTCAATAATTCACTTTCATACATAAAGATCAAACATCTGCTTTGAGTTGCAATTATCCAGATTTTAAGTTGAAAGAGCAAATAAAAACAGAAAGTAAATACTAAACAACTTCTAAATCAATGTTCACCAAAGTAAATAAAAAATTGCTTCCCACTCATGTATAAGCAGGGTCATTTTCAAGATATCATATTAAAGAAAATAAAGTCATAAGTAACAGTACAACTAAATATCTTATTAAAAAGAAAAATTTTCTTTACCCTTCGGGGTAAAGACCGTGACTTTTTTTACTGCCCTTCAACAGATTTCCAGATAATTTTGACACTGAAAATGGCATACAGTGTAATAGCCTACTCACATAACAGCATTTTCTGCTGAAGGTATATTGTGCTTACATCTTGGACTAACAACCACTCTCAGCGAGTTTACTCGTGAATTTCAAGTGCTGTTTTATCTCTAAAGTTTTGAACGTTTACCAGCACCTCAGAACAAAGCTGTTTCTTCCACTATTCCATTTTGCATGCTTTCCCATAAAGGCATGTATTACAGCACTTTATATGAGTAAGAAAAGTTTCATTTCTTTTTGTTTGATTTCAGAAAACTCTGTTAATCAATTTCTTCACAAAGTTACTTCTGATCTGATGTCCTCAAAAAAGTCAGCCTGTGTGTTTCAAATATCACCCTTCAATCTCCTATCAAGAATCAGATGGGTAGTGAACAAAGTATAACACTGAGGTACTTGGCAGCCAATAAAGATGCTGCTTGACAGATTTTTTTAAAAACAACAGTGGTGTTTATAAATAAAATCATTATAAGCACTAACTTAGAAGTTCAATGTCATGTTACATTATACAAAGCACCTAATACCATTTGTTAAAAGCAAAAGCAATAAATAAGGTCTGCTAAAATACTCTTTGAAAAGAAATTTCATTTAGATTAAGGATGCACATATAGAGTATAATAACCGAAAGCTCTTTAGTTCATATGACGTGATAAGATCTTTCAAAGTACATAATCAGAAAGACATTTTGTATGGAAATATCTATATTTAAAGCTTGTTGCCTGTAAGAAAAGTATTCTTCTGTAAGAAAAATTACTTATACCTACAATCTTTGCCCACTCCTCCTCCCACAAGTAAAAAGACCACCTGAAATAATTTGTCCAACACTAAAAAACACAATAAGTCACATAACAAGTTTCAGTGAAATGCATTTTTAAATGGCTGAGTTATAAACCCCTTGAAATCAAGCTTTATAATGAAATGCTGATAGACTCTTAACTTTAATGGCTCTTCCAAGTGTTTCTAGAGCAGGCATTACTCACAATGTCATAAAGTGATGTTTAAAATGCTACAGGATTTTCTCAAGGCAAATAAGCAGGTGTTCAAGAGGGCAGCGCTATTTAAACCTCCCTGATTTATGGACGTGCTGCATGAAAGACCAATAAGCTTTATGGAAGCTCACAGCAGAAACTCCAGACTTTCTCAGACACAGTACCACCATTGTCTGAAGATCACCAATACATATTAATTTCCACGTTGTAATATTTGAGCTCCTGCATTTTGTATGTGTTACCAGTAGTGAAATATATACCTCAACTCACAGAGTGGGGCTCTCTTTTACTGGTGTACTTTTCATAGAATATTGCGTGCCATAAAATCCAGTGCTCAGCTACTTCATCATACATAGTGATGTGAGTCACCTGATACATAGCTCTTTTACTGTTATTTCAGCAACACTGCTTCTTACCTCTTCCAAAATTTACAGCCACCGAGTCACTTCTCTCAAAACTTTTAATCAGGTTTAAAAGAATAAAAGATATCAAAATATACCTGCCACATTAACCAGTGGTCAAAATCATCCTTTTGAGAATCATTTAACTATCAGAAAAGCAACCAATACGTCATAAACCAATTTCTGTAACTTTAGCATTTTTTGTTTGTTAACACACATACACAAAACAATAAACTCATGGCAACAGAACCTGGCCTTAATGATTTAGTAAGATGGTAATTTAGTCCAGCAAAAACTACAAAAAACAAAACAAAACAATCACCAAAAAACTGCAAAAAAATCCAAACAGAAAAACACTATTAGCTATCAATAACACACTCCATTAAAGAAAACTGGTTGAAAAAAAAAAGGCTATTACACCTTAGACTGTAGTTAGCACTAAAATACCTGATATCTGTGGATAATTATTTCCATTTTCTCTTCAGGAATCAAAGCAATCCTATATTTTTAGGTCTACAATACAGAACACCATCAGCTCCATACTGCTACATGTGATAAATAAATATCAACTGAAAAGTTCAAAGATAATAAACAGGTAAATTATGACACCAGTTCAATTACCTGCAAAGCAAATATGACCACCTTTTCAAATGCTTTTTAAAAATCAACTTACCTGTATATTGCCATAATTCTAAGAAACTTATAAAAGGTCAAGTGAGAATTGCGAATTATATGCACCAACAAAGATCAGATTCCTAGTACACAGGACTGACTTACACGGAAAGACCACAATACATATTTTACTCCCATTTGTCCCATTACTGATTGATTCTAACGGAAAACATGTAATTTACACAGCAGTAGCAGAAATAAAATATAGACAGTAGTTACAGATGCAGCAGTTAAATTTCATTTAATCAAATCATACTTTGCAGATAGAGTATGCAAGTTAAAATTCAGATTTCTGTCACACATCTAATATTTCTCACTGAGAAATACTTGTGCAAGCACTCAACTAAGGACTACAGGAAGAAGGAGTACTTACCCAGCTAAACACTTACCTAGAACTTACCCAGCTAAGTGCTTTAATGAACTGCTACAGAAAGAACAGACACCTTATGACTATCACAAATCTCTAAATATTGCTTGATGTGGCCACCATCGAGTTACGCTTTGGTATAAGAAAGTTTAGCACTAGCAGAGATACAATGAGTCTAAGGTTCCCCGAGTACTATCTTTATTCGTAAGTACATACAGTAAAGCCAAAAAACAATCTTCAGAATAATTATCATTTTACAGTATTGAATCTTTTTCCCATACACTTGATCTTGCCTACCATATTGACTTGGTGGTCATAAAAAAGCCATTCACAATTTGGGAATTAAATTCCCCTGCTCTGAACCATCTACTGCACCTGAATATTACACAGAGAAATGTTTATGCTTTCTGTGCAAGGCTGAGACCCAAGATTACAATACATGTGAGACAATAGTAAACTGACAAGAGTTAAGAAGTGAGATAGTGATTCAGTGCTGCTTTTCTTCATGACCCTTTGTTTGGGTTATTCATGTGAACACAAATTAAAGGAATGAAAAGACTAGAGATCTAAAGGAAGCTCTATTAATGAGTACCAGTTTTGATGCACTTTACTGTAAAGAACAATTTCAGATTAAATTATTTTAACACTGTAAAAAAAGGTTGTATTTTTCATTTTGCCTAGGCCCATGTAGTTGGAAAGGCTGCAAGCCTACTCAGATCCTTCATCACAAGTAATACAGTTTTTGACTGTAACATAATGGCAAGGAAGAAACCTTTGAGTAGTTTTATGTTTCGCTGTGGAGTTTTTCTAATTTATTTTCTTCCCAGCTTCTCACAACTTTTTTCCCTGTTAGGCCTTTGCTTTCATTAGCTTCACTCCCAAAAAAATACATTGCCTTTAGATAATAGTGAAGGATAAGGAGGGCAGGAGCAAGGACAGAAGTCCTCTTCCACTGACCTACAGATGGGGTCACAATAATGTTAAAATTCCGGATCCTTTAAAAGGTGATCAAACAAGCCATCCAGAGCACAGAGGTTTGATACCATCATGATATATTGTACTGCTACTCTGCTCTTCTCTTCCTATTCTTCATGTCAGCGGGAAACAGAACTCACAAGATTGTAGCCCTCTGAACACATCAGTAAGTTATAGTCTTGTCCTTTTCAGTCTCCTGCTGGTTCAAATAACAGGAACCAAGGGAAAGAATAGTTCAAAGCTCTTATGAATGACTCCAACAAATAAAGAATGCTTGAGGTGATTGTTAGGTACTCCACACCAACAAGCTTAACACGGTTGCAGTCTCCTTCAGGTTTTTCACATTCTCAGCAGAATTCAAGAAAAAATGTTTTCCCGCTGACTGAACAAGCAAACACTGACGGAGGAGGAGCCTAGAATGTGGTTACACAAACTTAGGTAGTGTGGACTCATCTTTATCTTTGTTGTCTGGTCCTATTTCCTCCTCCCTCCAAATTGACATTTTGGGGTTTAGACAAATGGTAAACAGAAACTAGTCCCCAAACTTAGTGAAAAATATTTTCATCTCATTTTTTTTTCTGTGAGATTTTAGCACAAATAAGCATTTCCATCATCAAAATGTAGACACTCTTGGCAACCCTATGTACCTTTTCTAATCCTTAACCCTTCCTTCAGTTATCTTTGACATATACTAAACATGCATAAAGAATCTGCACAGTTATTTGTATTTCCTCTGCAGAGAAGTAAAGTCCTTAGTTCCCTTTTCATTCCACTTCATTCACTTTATCAGTAAATCAATTGCAGTATTTTTTTCTATTTCCATTTAGCAAATCCTATGAGGGAGAATTGTTGCATCGTACCTCAAAGAAATTGTCTTAAGAATTCATTGGAAAGATTTTCTTCCCAGTTTTATTCAGCAAATGTTGGAGTGTTCTGCCAATTTTCACAGGATATCAGCACAAACCTCTTTAGCGCAGGTGTTTCCGGGACTGGGATTTGATAGGAAAAGTAACTATTTAACAGTTTATAACCCTTGTAAATCCAAAACTGTCTCTAACATTTTTCAAGTTCCTGTTGACAATACCTGTACTTTTCTTGCAGGGGCCTTTGCCACAAATCGGATGATCTGGAAATCAATGCAGATAACATTATATGTTTCTAATTCTAAAGAGGACTTTATCTTGTGGGATTTAATTTGTTGCTTTCATACACATTTGACAGTCAGTATAATCTTTAATCACACCTTTCATAAACAAATGATGTATAGGGGTAGAGCTAGGCTTCCGTGATGGGGAGTTATTCTGTTAAAAGCATAAGTCTATTAGTCTTATTTTCATTCATTTTAACACAACATTTCCGCTGACTTATTCAGTTATTGCCAGTTCTAAGAGTTAGTGCAGCACTGCTTAATAACAATGTGTGGTTTCTCACACTTATTTATAGTATACTAAAACCAAAGTCAGGCTGGGTGGTAAGAGTTTTAGACTACCTGGGATGTCTTTAAATCTTCAGCACATGTTTAACTGCAGCAAGACCAGAAATAATCCCAAATATGCAGTCATCACGCTATTGGCTGATTCACCCTTTAAAATTATATACTCATTTCAAGGAACTATTTTTCCCAAGAGTCCTTTTAAAAAATAAAAAATGGTTTATTGTAACTTCATCAGTTAAATGATGGAGAAATACTTGGGAAAACAAAAGTGACTGTTAAAATTTTATTTTAAAGAAAGACACGTGTGGACAGCAAATTGATGGATTTTCCGGATTTAATTTTCCTTCTTTCACTCTCTTTGCCTTGAATGAAACAAGAACTGTACATTTCGTGTTAGATGGCATCAGTTGTTTTACGAGTGTCTAGTTGTGAGCTTAAAATATGCTTCGTGCAGTAACTGATTTAGGAAAAAACTATACTTTCTTTCAAAATATTAATTTGGTAAGTATTTCCTAAGTATCTGGGTGGTATTTCACATTGGTAATAAGGCAATAGAGTAAGCAACACCATTTTTAGTAGTCATGTTACAAATCAATCCCCCTCTTCTTCTATCTGTATTGCCATTTTCAGTGAAGGACACTGTTTGCCCCCTGTCTGTCAAAGCACTTAAACATTTGCAGTCTCCTTGACTTCAGTAGTGCTATTATTCATGGACCCAAAGTGAAACATGTACTCAGGTGTTTCTGGTGGATCAGAGTGTTGCTGAGCAAGGGCAGCAAAGCAGAACCTAGCCAGAGCTTCTAGTGCTGAAAATATTGCATAGTAATAACATTGTTTTTTCAGGTACAATGGTTTTTAAATTTTTTAACAGTAAACTTGAATGCAAAGGGAGTTGTGAAATACTTTATGTTGCTATTTTAGAAAGTATAATTAAAATAAGAGGAAATTTGTAGTAACCGATGTTAAAAAGCAGAGAAACCAAGATCAATTTGATACACAAAGCTATCTGAGGAAGACACATCCTTGGCGTGAATGTGAATAGATTCAGAATACTGACAATTTCCTAATCAGTGAGAAGCCTCCAATTTCTACCAGCTTCATACTAGTGTTACATGTTTTTAATTTAATTTATACCGACCCTCAATTACAAGGGCTTTTCTACACAGCCAGTAAACAAAGTTACTATGGAAAATTAGTGAAATTTCCACAAGCCAAACATATCTGTAAATAAGTAGCTGATGGTTACTGTAAACAAACTTTCTTACCTATAGCCTTTAAACTATGAACAAAATAGTTTAAATATTTGGAAATTCTCTGTCTGTAATAGACTGTCAAACAAGCACTCATCCCACAGTCTCATTATAGCTGAGATTTTCAAGTTAAGAGAATTTTTCTTGTACATGGTAAGGTAAAAGAGTGCTTGCTTGTCTTTATTAGAGGACAATAAAAGAAGGAAAAGCATATTCCTTAAGGACAGCAGCACAGTAAGTCTCTGGGATTTACCTTTGGTTATTTTCTTAATTAGGTTTAATTTCAGAAATGTTATCACAGGAGACAATAATGAAGGCAAAACCAGAATAACCTCAGATGTAATGTACTGTTTAAATTCATACTTTTCGTGCAGGGTAGTTATAGTCACTACTATTATCAGGGAAATACAGATGATGTAAATGCATTCTGTGAGAATTGCTCCAAAAAAAAAAAAAAAGAAAAAACAACCAAAAAACCCCACAGACCTTTTCCCACAAGAACCTTATTTTTAATCAAACACATTTTACTCTTCAAGCAGGAAGCCAATTTGATATTACAAATGTTTTTGCCAAGTGATGGAATGTGCAGTCATGCACCAGCAATTGAATCCCGAAATTCAGTTTCTCCATGTTAGACAAGAAATAGCTTTCAGGTTCAAGCACGCACTATATTACAAGGGGAGGCACTTAAATACTGTCGTGGTTTGACCCGAAAAAAATACATAAAGGGGAGGCCATGCATTTTATTCCAGAAGACTGAAATACATCTTGCAATGTGGGGCTTTGATGTTATTCATATGCTAACAATATACCATTTCCTCCAAGTGCTCGATACATAGGAATAAAAAGACATAATTTGCTGACATTGTGCTGAACGCTTCCTGTCCAGAATACTGATCAATTGTCATTCAGCTTCCAAGGCAAATACGCCCAAAATAGCCCTCAACATAACCTTTACATTATGCTTTTAACACTTAAAAATTCCAGTTAAAATAATTTTCCATTTTAGATAATAAAACGATGAAACAAAGACCATAACTGTATTTTCAGTCTGCTTCTAAAATGCAGTTCTAGTGCCCCAGGGACTTCTTTCATCTAGTGTAAATGCTGGCATATGATGTGATTGTTAACATAGCTGGCCACCAGATGAAGTAAATTATCTAAACTGCCAAGATTCCTACTTTCATTCCAATTTAAACATCAATTTAACACAAAAACTGAAGGGTATTATGAAAGCTTTAGTATGAACTATTTCAGATATGAAAAAGAATAGAAGGATTTCTCAAGCCACAAAAACAAACAAATATGCAATTCATTGAACCTGAAGATGAGTTCAAAAATGATCAGTGCACAAAGGCATTCCTATCTAACACCCCATGCTGCTAAATTAATACAGTATACTCTATGCCCCTTACAAAAAAGGAGTCATCTGCATGAATCTGCTAGGGCATTATCCAGAAGCAACTGTTATATCAAGTAGTTAAAAGGGGAGCCTATAGCAAATAACTATCTTGTTACTTTTTCTAAGGGAAAACACTTTGAAGCATATTTACGCTGTGAGATTGCCCTATTCAGGAAGATTTTTCTCCAGTTTAAACAATTGTATCGCAGATTTCTTTCTGAGAGTCATTTAATCTCCTTTTTTCTCAGCTCCTTCCTCCTCCATATAACACTAATTCTCTTACTCCATTCAATGGCATACCCACAAGGCTGTGAGCTCTTTAATACAGCAGCTTCCTTTGCACACCACAATGCAGTTACTTTTACATGAGGTACCGAAACATCACCACAGCAAGGTCTAGGCAATCCAGGAAGGCATGGAGGATATCTTCTTAAGTCACGAAGTACACAGCCCTAGCAGAAGGGATGCATTTCTAGAACTGTTGGCCAGCAGTGTAAGTGAGCTAATTGGGGACATCAAGATTGGAGGCAGCCTGGGCTGCAGTGATCGCAGGTGGAATTTGCAGTCCTCAAGCTTATAAGTCAAGTAAAGATATGTCCCTGAACTTTAGGAAAGCAAACTTCCATCTCTTCTAGGAGACAGTCAATGGATACCCTGGGAGACTTGGATACATGGTCACATCCAGAGGGTAGTGGTCAATGGCTCAGAGTCCCAGTGCAGTGATAAGTGGTGCCCTCAGGGGTCTGTACTGGGATCACTGTTATTTAATATCTTCATTAATGACATAGATGAAGGGATCAAATGCATCCTCAGCAAATTTGCAGATGACACCAAGCTGAGTGGTGCAGTTGACACTCCTGAAGGAAAGGATGTCATCCAGAGGCACCCGGAAAATAAGTGGGTCCATGGGAACTTCACATGGTTTAACAAGGCCATGTGCAAGGTGCTGTCCTGTTGAGAAGGACTTGGGGATGCTGGTGGAGGAGAGGCTGGACATGACCCAGCCATGGGCACTCACAGTCCAGAAAGCCAAACGTGTCCTGGGCTGCATCCAAAGCAGCGTGGGCAGCAGGGGAAGGAAGGGATTCTGCCCCTCTGCTCTGCGCTGGTGAGACCCCACCTGGAACACTGCATCCACCTCTGGGGTCCCCAGCACAGGAAGGATATTGACCTGTTTGAGTGAGTCCAGAGGATGGCCAGGAAGATGACAAGAGGGATGGGGCACTTCTGCTATGAGGAAAGACTGAGTGAATAGGGATTGTTCAGACTAGAGAAGAAAAGGCTTCAGGGTGACCAAATTGTTGCCTTCCAGTATCTGAAGGGAAAAGATGGGGAGAGATTTTTTGTAAAGGCATATAGTGGCAAGACAAGAAAGAATTATTTTAAACCATTTTTGGTATAAATTATTTTTAAACTTACTCCCAGAATAGGTTTAGATTAGATATCACTAATAAATTCTTGACCATGAGGTTGATGAGAAACATGTTCCCAGAGAAATTGTGGCTACCCCATCCATGGTGTGTTCAAGGCCAGGCTGGATGGGGCTTTGAGCAACCTGGTCTAGTGGAAGGTGTCTCTGTCTACGGCAGGGAGCTTGTTACAAGATGATCTTTACGTTCCTTTCAACTCCAACCATTCTACAATTCTATTCTATTTGACAGAAAAAAAACATAGCCAGTATTAATCCATGTTCCAAGAAGATGTTCAAGTCTCAAAAGATGTGAGAGAACTCTCTGAAATGTTCTGGGGCAAATGATGTTTTTATAGAGAGAAGGGCCCAACTCTTCAAGGACTTATGTGACCAGCTAGTGCTTTAAAAAGGAGTGACAAGTGTTAAGATGTGATTCCTTGTAAATGGTCTGCACAGGAGAAGAAAAATAAATTCAATCAGCAAATGTACCCCATAATTCTAGTAGCTCTTTCTCCAGTACTATGGAGTCCTACAAGCAATGTTAAAGTGAGAAAAAGATGTTTCTAATAAGGTTATTCACGGTGCACCCAGTGGGCATGGATGCAGTTTTTTGTAACACCCAAGTTTATTACCTACTAGCATATATCGTCTTTGTTCCCTAGTGGGAAGAAATGGTCTTTCTGCATTATTCTTGAACAGAGGAAAGTTTATCAGTAAACAAGACTGAGAAATTACCAAAGGGAAGGACATCCTTTGAAGAAAATCCAAGTATTATTAATATGTTCTGGCATTAACAAGACTGCAATGGATATAATTTACCTGTTTTGGTCAGTATATTGCAAAAAAGGATAACAACAAGATTGCAAACAGATCCCAAAACTATTAAAGAATATAAGGTTTCTTCCTACAATTAAGGGGAAACGACACAGGTGACAAACTTAATGAGAACATGAAATGAGGCCAACTTATAAAATTGACTAGATCACTAATTAAGCCAAAGTAGTCCTTTTGGAGTTAAACGGTAGAGGAAAAAACAAAAAGCATCATCTGACACCATTTACACAACAGTGGCTGTGTGTGGAACAGAGTGCCAAATCAAAGAGGTGGTGACAATCACTTTGAAGAGGATTTGACAATTTTGACAAGACAAAATTAGTGAACACATCAGTAAATGATATTTGTTTCACTATTCCATAATGCTCTCAGCCAAGTAGCTACCAAAACCTCAACTCTACAACATAAGCAAGAAAAAAATAAGAAGCGATATCAGAAGGACAAACACATGACTCATTATTCAGATAATATGACTGTATCACCTGTAGGGACCACTTTGCAAATACTTCAGTGCAGGTCCAAACATGTACATCCAAAACATTGGATTTAAATGCTTTAGCTACGAGATCATTTTCATGCAAAATTCCACATTTTCCAAAGTGCCTAAGATGAGACAAAGGAACTCAAAAAGCTAGCAGCATTCACACCTAACAACCAAAATTTTAGAACTAGTCTTAAAGCCATCATCACAGTTTACTACTTAGATATAAACAAAAGTATAGGCAGTGGATCTTAGATTAGTATTTATGAAGGCAAGACAGTCCTCAAGTGAAGTTCCATTCTTGGCATTCATACACAAGTGTTACACAGCCTATAAATAAAGTCAACATTTTCACCATCCAGTTTAACCGACCTCTCCCACTTAAGGGGTACTGAGGTAGCTGGAGGAAGTGCTTGTTAAAACACTTAGAGAGGGGAAGGTCTAGTCAGCTGGAGGTTAGCAAACATGACCTCCATCTACAAGAAGGGTCAGAACAGAAGATCTGGCCTGTCAGCCTGACCTCAGTGCTGGGGAAGATCCTGGAGCAGACACCTTGAGTGCCATTATGCAGTGCATACAGGACAACCAGAGGATCATGATAAGCCAGCACGGGTTTATGGAAAGTAGGTCATAATTGGCCAACTTCATCCCCCTCTATGCCAAGGTGACTCATTTAGTGGACGACAGACAGGCTGTGGATGTGTATACTTGGACTTTGGTGATTCCTTTGACTTCATTTCCCACAACACTCCCCTGCAGAAACTGGCCACTCATGGCTTGGACAGGTGCACCGTCCACTATGAAACCTGTCTGCTTGGCTGTGCCCAGAGAATGGAGGTGGCACATCCCGTTGGCAGCTGGTCAATAGTTGTGTTGCTCAGTGTTGGGGCCAGTCTTGTTCAATATCTTTATCCACGATCTGGATGAGGGGATGGCGTGCCCCCTCTGCCAGTTTGCAGGTGACAGTTGGTTGGGTGGGAATGTTGATCTGATGGAAGGCAGGAAGACTCTTCAGAGGGATCTGGACAGCCTGCATCGATGGGCTGAGGGTAAGTAGATGAAGCTCAATAAGGCAAAATACCAGATCCTGCACTTGAGTCACAACAACCCCAGGCAGTGATCAGAGTGGCTTTGAAGCTGCCTGGTAGAAAATGATCTGAGGGTGCTGGTCAGTAGCGGCTGAACATGAGCCAGCTGTGCCCAGTTGGCTAGGAAGGCCAGTGGCATCCTGGCCTGTCTCCGCAATAGCGTGGCCAGCAGGACAAAGGCAGTGGTGGTCCCTCTATACTGGGCACTGGTGAGGCCACACCTCAAGCCCTGTGGTCAGTTCTGAGCCTCTCATGACAAGAAAGATGTTCAGGTACTGAAGTGAATCCAGAGGGCAACAGGGCAACGCAGCTGGTGAAGCTTCTGCTCTCTGCAACTGCCTGACAGGAGGTTGTAGCGAGGTGGGGATCAGCCACATTTCCCAAATAACAGGTGGCAGGACAAGAGGAAACAGCCTCAAGTTTCTCATGGGTCTGTTTAGATTGGATATTAGGAAAAATTTCTATGCTGAAAGGGCTCTCAAGCCATGTAACAAGCTGCCAAGTGAATCATCATCCCTGGAGGCATTTAAAAGGCATGTAAATATGGCACTTAGGAACATAGTTTAGCATTGGACTTGGCAGTGCTGGGTTAACCATTGGGCTCAATGATCTTGGAGGTCTTTTCCAAGCTAAATAATTCTATGATTCTATAAAAATGTTGAAAGAACAGATCTGTGCTCTGCACTCACTTTCTAGTGAAAAAAAGAGAAGGCACAAGAGCAATACTTACCAGCTGAAGAGAACAAACATCCTGTAAACAGCAGCAGGCTGTCAAATAACTACTTGTTGGCATAAATATTTATCTTTGGCAAGTGCAAAGGGCCATCATTTTCAACCTGCAGAGTTGCAGCCTGGCACTTACATGGCATGTGGTTATTTTAAGAATAGCTACAAAAGTCTGTAAATACATATTTTTAGCAAAATTATGGAACATAAGTAGGTTTTGTTCTTATACAATAACAACAAACACCAAGAAAAATACTTCAGTAAAAACCTAAGAAAGGAAAGGCAGGAGGAAATGTAGAGATTGAATATAGAGGAAAAACTTTGTCCCTCTCAGAAAAAGAGATGGGATGAAGGTGGGACAAGGCACAGAATTAAACTCATCATACTAAACTGTGGATTCCATCAGAATGATTTTTGTTTTTCCTGCATCTCTCCCTTCAGAAATCTTACAAACACTTCAGGGTTTTTTTTAAATTCTTAATTGATGCACCCACAGGACACCTAGCTCCAGGAAAAAGGCACACAGTGTACTGTGTTATCATGTACTATGTTACTTATTTTCATTAGTTATTGTAAAAGATGTAAACAAATCAGCTATGATAATTTGATATTGAAGCCATCCTACATGCAAATATTGCAAATTTCTGACCTTCTTATCAATGTGTTTATTCTTCCTATCACTATTTAAATGAATTAGTATTTTACCCTTACCTTATAAATAGATAAAATTCCACAGAGATGGAATAAAAGTAATGTTTTAAACACAGTCCACATTCTTGTGCATTTCCATCCTGCTTTTCCTGAATCACAAACTTTCATGGGTGTGTATGCATTTATATGTATTTGTGGTTTATCATTACTTTCTTAGTTCTTTCTTAAGAGAAATAGCTCGTTGAAAGAGAAGTCACACAAAACAAGCACATGTCCTGGACATGCAACTACAACACAATCAATACTTGTAAAGTGTGGAAAGGTAGGTATAAAAAAATATGTAATATACAAAGGATGCCTCCTCTCTAGCATTCCTTTTCAACTTCTTGATCTTGGACATTCTGATCAAATCTCAAGCTATTTACAGTGGTTCCAAAATGCTGACTTTGTTAATGCACAGACCTCAGCAGGACAAGGACTGTTGAGGATGATTGATTGAAATTCATAACATGTTGCAAAATTATTTCTTTGAGACAGCCAGTAGGGAACTCTTGCTTGTTGAACTTATTATTCATTCATGTATTCATGAAACAAAGTACAATAAAAGCATAATCCCTCTATAGCGCCTGAATGATCGCATTGATATGAACCCAGAGCTTTGCAGTGCTAAGCAAGGTCTTTACTCTGCAACAGAACAGTTTTATATTGCAATATCATTAGCTGAGCCTAGAGTTTACATTATACTTATAAATCAGCAAGGGAAATTTAACCTGCATTGTAATCTAAGGATATGCTGAAAATCAGATATTAAAAATACACATGCATAATAACAACTGCTTATGGGACTTTTTTATTTTCTCCCTCCTAAACGATTTAGCAATTACTGTGTTGAAATGTAACTAAGACTGTGAATCTGCTTGCATTTTGACAACTAAAATATGGGTCAAAACAAAAACAGGAATATCAAATACACTTTGGTAATCTGAAAGTTCTTAAAGTAAATCAGTAACAGGAAAATTGAGTTGTCAAACCTGTTATTTGCAAAAAATTACTGACAAGATTTGAATCAGACTTTCCTGTGTTTAAAATACTGACAAAATAAAGGACTGAAATTCAAAAACTAAATCACTGTAAAAAGATCCAGCACTGAAAGTGTTCACATTCACGAATGTGAATGGGATATTTATAAATTTACTGTACAGTAAGATACCAAGCAAAGCTTGATTTTCCATTCCTTACTAAACTTTTCTGTTGTTTCTAAAGTAAATATTTGCATGTTTCTATTCATCTTGAGCTAGTTTTGCATTCTATATTCACATTCTATCCTACCTTGAGAAGAAATATATTTACACACTGTGGACATCAGGTTTTGCATTACTAATTTCCATAATTTGTCATTTATTTTCAACCATAGTAGATGTAGAGCCACTTGGCAAGGTACTATTACTGCATCTGACCTTGCTGTTGTCAAACTGTTGTGGTAAACTAAGAGGACTTCTGGAAATCATCTTGACAAATCGTTTCCTCTTGCTTCAAAAGGAATCCTCCCTCCTCTCTGCAAAATGCTTATAACTTTTGATAGAAGGATAAGAAGTTCTTGACTTTGAAAGGTCTAGGTCAGCTTTTCATTGAATTCTTTCTATTACTTTTGATCAACCAGACCAAAAAAAAGTAAAAAATACTTGAGTTAACAAAGTATATCTGGCTGCATAAACTTAATTTGATTTTGGAGGAGATAGAGAAAATAATTAGGCCCAAACATAATCTTCCAGAGTTAAAGTCAACCAGATGGGTAGATATTCATCTCAACTCTCAACATGAAAGTTGAAGGATCACTGTTTATGGGACACCTAGCTGATTGTCTTTCAAAAAAACTTCCTTCTCCTAATCTGTTCTCACCCCTTGAACTGGGAAAAGGACTTTAGTCAGGAAAAGTTGTGTCAGCTCTGTTCAGTTAGCAAAGAATGGTGATGGGTACCAAACCCCATGAGAAGTTCTCTTCCGTTTCCTGTGACCTAAGAATAAAGTTTTGCATGATGCCATCCTAGCAAAGGGAAGAGCATAGTTTGATGTCTGATTTGGTGCACTTGCACAGCATAAGCCTATACTCAAGAAAGATTTCAGCCTTTTTGAATAAACAGCACCCTAACACTTGAACAGAGAAAATCACTTAAGTTTGACTTCAAAATAACATGTCAATGAGATTCTAACGCCATGCACAATCTCACTCTGTGTTGTAGTGTTAGGGGGTTTTACTTGCAAGAATTTAAATATTCCCTTTTATTAACAGTCAATGTCCTGACCTGCTGTTATTCCTGGCAAGCACTTTGTTGTGTTGATGCACAGAAAGGTTAATATTGATGCCCCCAAGATAATAATGTTTTCTAGATAATGGTGAAAAAACAGGGTTTTAAAGAAATTTTTCTTCAGCTGGGAAATAGTGAAAATTGTTATCATCTTGTCATCACTTCACCAACTACTTCTGATATAACTTCAAAATTTTTTGCATTCTTTTCTTCTACATGTTATTAATGGTATAAGCTATAAATGGACAGGAAGTCTAAAAGTATTACAAGCAACTCTACACCAGCTAACAAGACATTTTGCTAACAAGTCACTTAACAATAAAGCTTCCAAGGCATTGGGGACATCTAAAAATGTCATTTCATATGTAATGCCATTACTTCAAATGGTTATTCTGATTTGCATCAAATCAGAAATTTTCAGAAAAGTAAACCTGATTAACAAGATCATAAATGGCAGAGCTTAAATTAAAAGGATATTATTTCGGTCAAATAAAACTTGGAAGATGCTTGCATTAGAATTAAATGGTCAGGAAACAGGAAGCAAATAAATTTTCTGAAACAGATGTATAACCTCATAGGAATGTCTCTCAATAGAAAACCAGGTCTTTTCATGATGGGATGGGAGAACATTTCTTCAGCTCAATAGTTTACGTTCTCAACCGTTATTCTCATGATAAGATCTTTTTCTCATTATCATGGACATGCAATCTTTCATGCCAGTGAATACCATGCAAAAGTATACTCATATGCCTGACTAGCGTACCTACAAGGCGGAGAATACTGGTAGGGAGAGAGGGTAGCTCAGTTTGCAGTAATTGCATTCACCCTGAGAAGAGGATTAACTGGTTCAACAGTACTGATGAAACACTATTGATGCAGCTACAAAGTTTTCAGGATTTTGATTAGCTCACTTACATTGTGCATCACAACATCACAATCACAAATACGGAATGTACACACACCCCCACACTCACCAGAGACTTTCTACCAGTCCTTCTCCTCCAACCAAAGCTCTTACAAGCAGGAGCTTTCCTTTTGAAGGAATCAAGCCCCTTCATTCTCAGGCTGCTCAATCAGGCTTTTTGAAGCACCACTCTCTTAAAAGCTGGATCCCTTCCTTCTGCCTTAAAAGATGTCCAATATCTATACAAGTAGTCAGACACAAGCCTGTCATGTTTTAAACCAAATAAGACCCAAAAAATTAATCTTATTGTTAACTTCACACTGAAGCTGTTTCATCCAATCCTTGCCTATGTAAAGCTTCAGCTTTTCTCTTGTACCTCACACCCTGTGGTCATTTTGCTGGCATTAATCTAGGCAAAGGTAACTTGACCTAATTAACCTGTGATTGCTAATCATATATATATATATATATATATATAAAATGATTGCTTAAATTTTTATCCTGTTCCATCTTCAGTGGTTACCCTATACAACTTCCTATATCAAGTGCTAACACCAGCAAAGACGAGGTCTCCCATGATGGTAAAGTAGTGATAAGTCAACATTTCAGACAGTAACTGTCTCCGTACGGAATCCTCCCAAGTGCGACTTTGAAAGACTCCTGTTAAATTCTAATTATCTCATTTTTGTCTATCCATTCATCTTTAACTGATCTCTCACCTTCCTAGTCAGGTAAAACAGGGCTGAACCTCAGAAAGTGAGAGGATATCTGAGAAGGACTATACATCCTGTGACGGCAGATCAGGAAAGCACTTGAAGTGCATCTTTTGCAATGGTGGAGGCCCTATCCATGGCCACCTGAAGTCTGTGGGAGTCTATGGGTTTCAGAAATCTTGCTCATTCGTATTAGGAAAAAACGTTTGCCCTGTTTAGCTCACCGTCGTTCCTTATTACAAACACAAACACCACCTAAATGCTCAATCTAGCCATTACTAAACTCTTAACTTTTTACAAAATTATTCCAAAAAAGTCTTAATTTGACCCTAGAGCAAAGAGATTAAAATTTAAGTGTTTCAGAGCAGCAGTCTTTCCTGCTCATGCCCAAGCATTTTGCACACTGATTTCAACAGGTTGTGAAAATGCCAGTGGTTAGACAAGTGTAAGCCCCTGTTTTCGTGTGAAGTTCATTTTAAGATCAAGGCTTCACTCAGTGTAGCCATGGCAATTTTATTGTAGCACACTAATATCCAAACTGTTACCATGGAACCGAGTTACAAAGACTTGGACAATCAATTTCAATTATAATAGTTAAATGGTCATGACTTAAATTGTGCAAATGGCAATTTTCATACACATATTTGAATTAAATAATTCTATTTATTGAGAACAGAGAGAGTTGTGCTTAGCATTGTAATACCAAGGCATGTCATTCAGGATGTAATGATATAATTTGCCCTGATATTCACACATGCTACTTTTCTTTTTCCTTTTTTAACCTACATTCAAGTGCCATTCAAAAAGGTAGACGCCTGCTGTCTTTAAAGATCAAAGAAGCCAAGGAAATTACATCCAATCTGATCCTCAGTAATCAAACATTCATATGTTCGATATTTCAAAAAGCAAACACATCAGCATCAACTGGAATTGGCTTTTACAAGGTAATTTTTTATCTGGAAGTCAAATAATAGTACAATTAAATTTCCCTGTTCGTTGATTTTGGAATAAAGCAGAAGAAAGAGAACGGGTCAGGATAATCCAAAGACATTTTAAAATATAGATTTGGTTATTATATCAGAAAGTACAATAAACGGTAATTTTAACTTTTTTCTTGATTGCAAGCAAGAAGAAGGAGAAAAGAGTGAAGTAGCAGACTAGGCAAAATAAGTCTCCTCGACTTAATCCTTCCTTCTATCCTTGACAGGAGACACTGAATACTTTATTAGCACACACCTAATATGCTGTCAAGTGGTCAGAGAACCAAATATTGCAGCTATTCCAAGGGTATCATTGTTTTGTGAACTCTGACAGGAAAACAAGAATACAGACTATCTGTTTCAGCAGAGCAAGTGAAGCATTCTCCACTCACAGGCAAAGATATTTTGGAGCCTAAACATTAGCTACACTTTTTGCTCATTTGGACAAACAATCAAAGCATGCAGAAATCAAAACAGCGGGTTGTTTATTACGTGCCATCTGCCACCAACATGACATAAACTTGGACAGCGTGATCCATTACTGTTTGTGCAACAATAGCATGGAAGTGTTTACTGGTAGCAAGCTTTTATTGAGAAAGTGAGTTTATTTTGCAATTGTTCGGAGAAGATTCCAACTTGCTTACATAATTTCTTGGACAAATGTTGTGTCAATTGAGTGCCTGAAATCCTATTCACCTGGAAAATCTAATGTATGACAAGAACAAAAAAACCTATACAACAGCATGACCATTATGCCTCTGCAAAGCAAAAAAAAAAATGCCTGCAGTAAAAGACACCACACTGATTTAAGCGCTGCTGTCAACATTTGCTTCTTTTAGGCCCTAAGGACCAATAGACTCTTACAGGGAAGCAAATCTGGGTCTTACAGACAGGCAGAGCTCCTGCTACTGATTATTCACAGTCGGGTCCCCAGAAGCTCTTACCACATCTCGTATTTTTCAACTTGAAAGAATCTACTACTTACATTGAAGCCTCCTTTCTCCCAGAAATTCAATCTATCAATAAAAATAGAACATCAGCACAAAAAAACCCACAACCATTAAAACACCAACAACAACAAAAACCCAGCCCTTCAGAACTGACTTTTACTTCTGATTTTCCTTTAAGTGTTCAGTAAATTAATATATGACTATCCACCTGAAAAATCATTATCCACCAATATTGTCCATAACCACAACATAATACTACTCACTAATGTGAAACTAAGTTGGAAACCTCTATAACTAACCATCTCTGTCACAGCCTCTTTTCTCTTGATTACATGTGTATTTTGCTTCTTGGGTAAGCAAATGACACAAAGGAACCAAGTTTGACTGGTAATTTATTGTTACAGTAGTCAATTATTCATTTAGTTTAGCTGCTTTCTCCCATCTACTCGAACAGTAAAAAGAAAACTAGTGCCTTAAAAGTTAATGCTATACTAAGGTGATGGGGAAAAAAGAAAGGAGTAGAGAAGAAATACCACTGGGTCAGGAGAGACCTGAAAGTTCAGAGATCTGGTTCGGAGACCTACTAATGTTGACACACAATCTACAGTATTATGTTGAATTATCTTTATTCCCCTACTCTAAGAGCAAAGAGAACAGCACATCACATATTTACAATAGTGTTTTTTCTCAAGTCTAAAGAATTTGAACAGGACTTGAAAGAATGTCATTAATGTTTCTGATTTGTACCAAAAAAAACCCCAACCAATTAAAGATTTATTACATTTCATTCCAAAGTACAGCATATCAAGTTTCACTTCCATAGCTAATGTCTTCCTATCATCCTATCGTTCTCCCAGGCAAGCAGCAACAGGACGAGAGGACACAGTCTTAACAGTCTTTATTGTGCAGAAGCAATTGCAGCCAGAGAAGAGTGAGAGAGCAACAGTCCTGTGGGTACCAAAGTCAGTGAATCATAGTATTATAGAATCATTAAGCATGAAAATACCTCCAAGATCATCAAGTCCGACTTTTGACATCATATTCCCATGCCCACTAAAATATACCATGAAGTGCCATGCAGAGGGAGGAGGTGCTCAAGTACCAGAGCTGACATTCCCCTGCAGCCCGTGGTGCAGACCATGGTGAGGCAGCTGTGCCCCTGCAGCCCACGGAGGTCCATGGGAAAGCAGAGATCCACCTGCAGCACAGGGAGGACCCCACTCCAGAGCAGGTGGATGCCTGAAAGAAGGCTGTGACCCTGTGGGAAACCCACACTGTAGCAGGTTCCTGTAGGACTTGTGACCCATGGAGAGAGGAGCCCATGTGGGAGCAGGTTTGCTGACAGGACTTGTGGCCCCGCATGGATTCCATGCTGCAGCAGCCTGTGCCTGAAGAACTGCACCTCCTGGAAGGGACCCACGCCAGAGCAGGAGAGGAGTGTGAGGAGTCCTGCCCCTGAGGAGGAAGGAGCAGCACAGACAAGGAGTGATGAACTGACACAGCCCACCCCCCTGTCCCCCCAAACTGCTGGGGTGGAGAAGGCAAAGAAAACATGAATGAAGCTGATCTGGGGATCAAGGGAGGGGTAGGGGGGAAGTTGTTTTGAGTTTTGGCTTTATTCCTCATTGTTCCACTCTGAGTTGTTGGGCAATAAATTAATTTCCTCAGGTCCAGTGTCTTTTGCCCACGACAGCAATGGGTGAGTGACCTCTCCCTTATCTCAACACATAAACCTTTGGTTGAATTTTCCCTCCCCTGTTCAGCTGAGGAGTGGAGAGACAGAGCAGCTTTGGTGGGCACTTGTCATCCAGCCAAGATCAACCCACCAAAACATACAATTAGGCGTATTTAATGCTATCTAAGTAGTTGTCCTAATCTTGTAAGTTTCAGTGGCAAGTGGACTGATTTGGTATCCTTTCTGTAGATTCAAATGCATATTCACAACCACAAAAAACCGGGAAAGCAAAGATATTCTATGGAAAGGATCCAAACAAAATTAGAAGTAAAACTGAATGACTCATTAACTCCAGGCAATGCCAAATCCTCCTCAGCAGAATGATTTCTCTTCCAAAAGCTTAATGTGTTATGTTTTCTTCACAAGGCTTTCGGTTTTATGAATAAATGTTTTCCATACCACAAACAGATTCATTTAAGTACAAGCTTTTTCTTATGAAAGCTAAAGAAAACCATTAAAAATTAGCCTAACCAAAGAAAAGCAAACCAAAGAACAACAAACATTTCTTCTACTACAACCATTCAGATGCTGTGCATGGGTCTGATCAAGCTGTTTGGTCAGAGAAAATCTCTCTCTTACATTAAGAATAATAAAAATAACTACTAGTCGACATACATATGTAATTGGTTCCTTAACTTTTTGGACCCTAAATCCCTATCATCTTTCAAAATTGCTCATCATTTTTTTTAACATTAAAACATTAGAGATGTAAGATGTTTCCTAAATGAAGATGAACTGAAGCCTGCCTTGAGGACCAGCATGATCTTGATGACCACTGGGTGGATTTTGTATTAAAAATACCTACAAGAAAAGAAAATCAAGTTTAAGAAGATAGTAACCATACTCACATCATATAAAAAAACATTATTTAAGCTCCATCAAAAACAGGTTCACATTTGTATTTGATAATACTTGAAATCACTACAGGCCTGCAGCCCTATTTTTAGATTTCAAGAGCTTCCTTTACACTACTTTAAACTTGAGGGGAAATGGTATAAGAATATTTGGGGATTGGTAATTTGGACAACTGAATTATTAATAAAGAAATAAACACCTTATATATAGAACTAAAAACAATAAATACAAGCTATTTAATTAAGCCTCAAGTTTTATTCATAAAAACTTCAGTTTTCCCAAAATAAAGGATGATTTTTCTGAAATAGCAGCATGCAAAAAACATTTCAGTCCAGAAGTGCAACTATTGCTCAATAAGCTCCCTTCATTAAAAAACCCCAAAACTTTCAAAAACCCCCACCAAATCTAGTCTGAGTCAAATTTTCATTGGAATTATTTCTACCTCAGAATAACAAAGACATTAGCAAAATATTTCAGTCAGACTTTCCAAATCTCACTATTCTAAATTGTTCCAACTTAAACACATTTAAAACATAATAAAACTCAGCAAGTATAATCTAAATCATACACTTACCAGTCTTCTTCCCACAAGCCTTCAAGCCTGAAAGTTACCATGGAAACAAATTCTACATTTCCACAAATTGGAAGAGCCAGTTAAAAACAAAACAAAACTAAACTAAACAAAAAATATTAACTCATTGTTAACTATGCCTGATTTAAAGTATTAAGAAGGTAATGGCTAACTAGCTTTTAAACAGGAATAATGAGAGTGATACTCTCATTAATTAATTAATTAACCAGGGATCCAAAGTTGAATGGCAAGAAAGAAAGAGAGAAAGAAAGAGAGAAAAAGAGAACGAGAGAAAGAAAGAGAGAAAGAGAGAAAGAGAGAGAAAGAGAGAAAGAAAGAGAGAAAGAGAGAAAAAGAGAGAGAAAGAGAAGCTACAGTGTTTCATTCAAATATGCATTTTTTACAGTGCATTTACAACATGCCATTGTATCTGTTAATACTGCCACTAAAGCACAAATTATCCTGTGATCTAGGTGGAGGCAGAACTGCTGGCTGAAGCTTTAGCTTCAAGAAGTGTACACTCAAAGTGTGGCGTACATCAGAGAATTACTGAGATTTAATCTCTCACGGCTTTGGTTTCCTATCTATAAAGTGGGGGTGGCACAGCTTGCAAAAGCAGATAATACTTGGGAAAGGTACTGCTTAATGTTTATCTGCACATCATACAACGTCATATAATTGCCACATTGGGCTCTGCTTATATTCCACGATGTTTATCTGCGGCCTTGGGCAATGCAAAGCAGCTGTAACTCCCAAGGTCGTCTCTTGTGTCCATAGAGGTGAACAGATGTATCGCCTGATATCTATTTTATAACAAGGTCTAATATGTTTCTCACTATACATGACCTAAACGTATACGAAAAATTCAGACACAAGGCCTGAAAGCCAGAACATGCACGAATGAGGATCAGCTATCGCTGCTTGACCTAAGTCCATGAAATTTCTACAATTGGATAAAGTACTCCTGGAATACTTGGTACTGCAGAAGTCCTTTTCTCATCCACAAGATGCAAAAATAATCAGAAATGGTTCTGATATAGCAATTGCTTGCAGAGTCTCCTGCCTTTGGGAGACATTATTCTCAAAATCATCTTCCTGTTCAGTTTGAAATCCTATTTCATAGATTCATAGACTGGTCTGGGTTAGAAGAGACCTTAAAAAGTATCTAGTTTGAGCCCCCCTTCCACAGGCAGGGACACCTCCCACTAGACCAGGTTGCTCAAAGCCTGATCTAGTGGAATTTATCCTCTGAATTCCCACCATTCATTTTAACCTTTTTTAACCTCTATATTGATCTTACACATTGTGTCTTCTGAGAATGCCCACAACGTGACAGTACTGATAGTGGCTCACATCATGTGAATTCCTGACAATTACAAACCAGTTTCAAAACACTGTCAACTCTGAAGTACATCAGATAGTTACTGTTCTTAACCTAACCCAAATTGAACCTCACAACGTTTTTTCCCCTTTATTTCAGTAGCGATTTCTAGGAGATCTTTGAAACATGGCAAGTTATGTACCAGGAATTTTGAACTTGTGCAGTAAAGAGTCACATCAACTGAAAAAGTTTAAGACCAGGAGTTGACAAGGAGTCAACAGACCTTTGGAATGCATTACAGTGCTACCCTGTCTGCACAAAAAAAAAAAAAAAATTGTGAAAAAAAAAGCCATCTCATTTCTACTTCAGTTTTTTGCCTTACTGTTCTTTACTTCTCACAGTTTAGAAAACTTCTTATAGAACAAATGTTTTCTTCAGCCTCAATGCTAAAACAATAAACCTACAAAAGCAAATATCTAAAGAATCTGTACCTTCCTCACTTAAAATAAAATGCATAAATAGTACAGGGATTGAATTTGTTTACTTTAATTGTGTAGTAGAACCAGACTAACTTTTTCCAGTTCTCAAAAATAGGTATGGCTAAAATGGGAGGTCTTAAATCCTCAGTGTTACTCTCCCATGCTGTTTCAGTGCATACAGTAAAACTATTTCTAGAAATTTAAACTCTTTTAAGCCTATTGTTAAATCCAGTTTTATTTTTCCTTTGTTCTAAAAAACATTCCTCAGAGGAAAACCAAGAAGACATATGCTACTTTTGCTATAAAAAATACAAATATAGAAAAATATATTTTTGGCTTTATAAATACTGACTGTAATAGCAAATTCCATCAAATTTCCTAGGACTGTTTGCACAGTATAAACATTCACTTTTCTTATTTAGAGGTATGTTTCAATGGTTTCAGATGAGAAAAAATTAGGTGTTTGTGTGGCTTTATGACTTTCTTCTAGTTTCAGACTGGCTACTGCCTCTGGTCATTAAAGAAAATTCTCTAAGAAGCTGATAAATAAAAGCATTTACCATAATAAAATATAAAAGTATTAGATACTAAAGGAAAGAGGGGAGAGAGGGCAACTGAGAATTGTGTGTTTCTCAAGAGATACAGGACAGAGGATGCTGATTAAGTACTACCATCTAAACCAAAAAATAACTTTACTTCTTTCTCTGCTAAAAGACTATACAAAAATAATAATTAAAAAAAAGAAAAAAACAAAACTAAAACAGTCTCTGATTCAATCACTGGGTTTTTAAGTCTTTAAAGAACCTGTGCACTGTTCTTCTCAAGTCCATTCTCTTCTAAGGTTTGATCACCTGTAAAATTGTAGTCTCCCTCAGGCTGCAGACTAAAAATGTGGTTTTTTCCTACATCTTCTGTCAAGGAGAAAAGAAATAAGAAATTCTTCCACAATATTTGCTTTTATAAAGTGATTACCCTACAATTTGTAAAGTGTTAGTGCATCTTGAAACTGTTTTTTCACACAGCAATGGGGTGCACACACATTTGACAGAACTTTAAATGTGACATGCTTTAGCAATTCAAGTCATTCATACGGTGTCTCATTATCTGCATTGGCAATTAATTTGCTTTCCAGAAATCAGTATACACAGAAGTTTACAATGCTGCTTTTGTAATTCTAGAATAATCATATAAAGTCAACATAGCTTTAGCAAAAAAATCTTTGCCATTTTTGGACTACAGTCCTGATGTTACCTCAAACTGATCTTCACATGTAGTATCATCACCAGCTTGCAATTTCATGGTGTTTCTTGAAAGTTTGCTTCACCTTTGCTTCAAACTCATTTACTGCTGATCCTTGAATACTTTCTACAGATAATCTGTCTTTCCTATATAGGAAATGGAAAAACACCTTATTCCCTAAATAATGCACATTTTATCTTTAACCAAAAGTTGAAAAATAGTTTGGTTTCTCATTGGACTAAAAGCATGTTATTTTTTGACCTGTGTTGTCTTAATGTCAGAAGTGCTCTTCACATGGCCTCTTGAACATTAGCCTTGTTTGTAAAGCGTGGACTCTTTCTTACAGAATCCACTAATACTTTCCTTATGCATAACCCTAGAAATGTTAGTACACTAACTCAGACAATGTTGTGTTGCCTTGTTCTTCAGTTCAAGGCTGGTTTTCTTATGTTTCATAACATGGAAAAATTCCTGTGCGTTTTTAAGTTTTAACCAAAGTGCTCTTATATCTTGCATATGTAAAATATTGCACATCTGTCATAACATCCTCACCTGCTACGAATGAAAAAACATACAGAGAAATCTGAGGTTTTCATGTTCTGTGACATTTCTGCCTCTCTCAAAGTTTGGGCATATGACGTACTTTTTTACAATCTTATGTATAGTCTGAAAACTTCACTCAAGTGAACTCCTGTAGATTTCCATCTTCTGAAAACTGGCTTTTTGTTTAGGCTAATTTTAAGCTAACTAACTTCCAGCCATATCCCTGTTTCTTACTGGACATGAGTAACTTTAAGCAACACATGGGAAATACCATAGACGGTAACATCTTCCAATCTCAGACACGAGACAACAATCAAAGAGGTCATGAGCATCAAGCAACATTTTCGCAGACCATGAGTGGCTGAACCATCACATCTCTGAGAACAGCTGACAGCTTACCCTCATTTAAAGAAGCATTAGCAATGCCTTCCAACAACAGGCCCAAGTCTATTCCACTTCTTTTCCACAGCTATGTAAAGGGATAGATCCCATTTTCAGCTGACTGTGCAGATCTTAGCACATCTGAGACTGCCAATCAGGGCACAAGGCAAAGCCTGCTCAGGGTAGGTTCCTCAGTGTCATACTCCTGGTTTCATGTCATTAATTACTGCAGAAACCATGCTATAAATGTTCCAATTGTATCTATGGAGAAAATTAAGTAGTGCCGCTTCTTCTAGTCTACTTTCTGCTATCAGAATACCTGCTTTAAAACTGTATCTTTGCAGAAGGGCCTTCCACATTTTAATATTTTCTTCCTTGGAAAAGCATCCACTGAACTTTGAACTCATATACACACATATTTTGATCATTAGAAACATAATACAATTAGAGAAGAAATTGAGCTAAAAACTTCTGTTGGGAAAAATCAGACCACAACATCTAACAAATATAAATACTATCCTTCATTTATGACCGAACTGACTTTTTTTGTTGCTGTCCACTGAAATGTTTAACCAGTTCTAGGCTATTGCATTTGCCTTTTTATTAATCTTATCTACACTGTTGTGTTCCCAGGCTACTACAAACATTGCAGAAAGTCTTGTCTTTATGGTAAATAAGCTCTATCTGATTACTTAGGTGCAACATAAACTATTTTCTATGAACCAAATACAAAATTAAACATCTGAAAATGAAAACCTTAGGGAAAAAAGACAACTGAGGTTTGCTGCCAGAATATATTCTTTATATTTAACATTCATACTCTCGTGTCAAATTTTCAAGCAATTAAAGTAAACAATATTTAGTGTAATTTAATTTTAAATCTTATGCTAATTGTCAGTGACCTTTGAACCTTGGAAGCAGTGCTGCCATCCACATGGCAAACGTAATTATGGAATCTGATTTCCTATATGTTGTAAGCAATGAAACTGCTTTAATTGACACTGATATATATTTGCAATAACTTTTGTGTAAATTAAAAATCAATGCCAATATTAGCTCCCTGCATCCTATTTTTATCAGACTGCTTATTTCTTCAGAATTGGAGATACACAAGAGCAAATATTTTGGTGAATGTACAATATATGTTTTAAATCCCAATGTAGTCTTCATGCATGCCATTTATGTGAAAAGCTTGCATATCTCGCACTTATGTACACACAAATAAGGACAAATCCCGTCAGATCTAGGCTGCCTTCAGGAGATTTTGCTTCCAGCTGATTTTTGATTGATTGTCAAGCATGCTTCACCATGACTAAGTGGGATATCATTGTATTATCTGGTATCAATGCTGCAGTGCATTGTAGATATCCAAAGCAGGGTTACAAAAGACACTAAAAGTAGAATTATTCACTTTACTTGTTTTTTTCCAATTTTTATAAGGCATTCTAGATTTTAAACCCTCCTGTCCTCTTGTGCATTCAGAGATATTCTTGGCAAACATTGCTAACATTTCTTTCCTATTTTATAATTTTTCTTTGTCCTCATACTCTTTGTTTAAATATTGGAAAGCAAACTATAAATACAAACATATAAAATGTATTTAAAACTTTATAACAAGAAAGGTGTTTTTGTTTAGCATCAATAAAAATATTTTGCCATTGGGATGCAAGCATTCATTAAGAATTCAGGTAAATTTCAGACTAGGCTTTGAAACAGTCACAATAGCTGCTGTGGGGAGTGGAAGGAAGGTGGTCTTTGTGGTTTGAGCCCTCAAAACCAGCATGCTGGATTGAGTAAAGTATTTTTCTATTGTCATAAAAACCAGAGCAACTTATAATTTTTCCCAAAACGTAAAAATGCTACCAGTATATTTTGAAACTACGGTGTTAACCATATGAGCTATATATTAAATAAAGATGGATTGAGGAACAATGAAGAGAATAACAACATTCAAAGGTCTTGCTCTCAGACACAGCATAGGGACACATCTGATCTCACAGTAGTTTATCCTGCTGTGACTGCATAGACTTCATTAAGCTTCATCCTTTATATAAACACAAATGAATACATAAATAGAAAGCAAAGATTGCACCGATTTTACAGTGGGGGAAAGGGAGGGGGGGGGCAGGGGGGAGGTGCAGAATCTGAATCGGGAAGCATCCAGCTACAGCTCCAGTTCTGTTTTCAAAGGCTGTTTGTTCACATTGTACTCCTTAGCAAGGAAGCTAATTTACATCATCACTGAAAAGCAGCAAAAACAGTGCAGTATCATCAAATATCAGGGAAATTTTGCCTCTCAAAGAAATAACATTTCCAACATGTAATTGAAACTCAGTCTGACATTAATTAGGTCTTTATACTAGAAGCATTAAACCACACCAGCCCCTTGTAATAATTTCAACTCAAGCAGAGAACTCTCTTCTTTCCTGTGTTCTTTCCTAGCAGTACTAGTCAGATGTCAGGATGCACCTGATATACCACCAGGATTCACACTCCAGAGAGAGAATCATCACCACTCCTCTCACTCCAGGTTTTTTTTTCAGCCAACTGCATTTGGGAAGAAGGAAAAATAGAAAAAAAAAAAATCAGACCACTTTAAAACATAATCATTTTTTTTAGCTCGCAGAAAGATGCACAGTTTTGTGATCAGTGAAATAACCCATTTTTAAAATAAAAGAATGAAAAATAAATTCTATAAGCTAGATTTCGTAAATGCTACAGAGTCCCAGCACACCCACTGTACCTGTAGTTATATTTTACTCAGAAAACAAACAAACCATCGACTTGTAATTTGCTTCTGATGTAGCCTAAAAGCACTTTATAATATTAAAGCTTATTGATGCCTGTAAGACCCTCTTACCTACAGCTATTTCAAATGTAGTGAAATAATGCAACACTAATCACTAAGACTTTTATTCCATAATAGATGTTTTTCTCACTAAATCAATTCAAAGGCTAATTGGGGTGGAAGGTGACTATCTCTAGTGGTTATAAATACATTTGCATTGCTATCAATCTTTTACCCGGCTGATGTTTAACGAGGCTGAACCGGAGCCCAGCCCGGCTCGGCGCGGTGCCGCCGCTGCCAACGCGTAGCCAATGCTGCCATCCAGTGGCGCATCCAGCGGGGGATCACAGGGATAAAGGATTCCTTCGCTCTGCTCCACCTTTGTCCTGCGGGTCCGAACGTCCGATCAGCTCTTCCAGCCTGAAGGCAGTGCTGCCCAAGCTCCCTCTGGTCTGCTGGGCTCCCGGAACTCGACCCATCTACTGCAGCCAGAGGGGTAACAGAGCAGCAGACACCCCATGACAATTTAAACCAGACAAGCCTCGCCTCAAGGAAAAGAAAGACCAGAAAAGGTTATTGATTCCTTCAGTGTGTCTTGGACCACAGCCTATGTCCATCTTATGTTCTGAGTCACTCAAAACATCTATAAGTACATTTCATCCTCCTGCCCAGAGAGAAGTCTCTTGTTACTTTTTAAAATGAGCTTCCTCACACACACACAAAAAAACCAAAAAAACCCCAAACAAACAAAAAAAACCCCAAAAAACCCCCCAAAAATGTAAACACTGTACTTTTATTGGGCACATAATTTAAGGTATTATATAAACTCCATGAGTTCCAGGTGTCAAAGAAATATAGAAGCCCAGTTTACTTCAAAACAACCAACCCTGAACATGTCTGAAACAGGTGATACGGCTTTCCTTAGAGAAACTTAAATAAACATTTTTGGGCTGAAGAATGTTAAAAAAAACATTCCTAGAGCATTTGCCTAATGAGAAATATGGAGATATGTGACAGAAAGCATCTGGTTTTCTACCACAGAAGTTATTGGAGGAAAGAGCTGTTTTATTTACTCAGTTTGTCTGAGAAATAGTGAGATTATCAAAGTGAGCACAGCAGTGCTTTTCTCTGTGCATCATTTCTGTGTGGACAGCTTGCAATGAAGTGTATCTTCCCCTTTCAAGACAGGATGGTCTAAATCAAGTATTTTGCATACACCTGCAGATTTTACCCATCACCAGCCAGACTGTTACAAGCATTATCCACAGAAGGATCATACATAGTCAATGGCAAACATAGAATAAGCAAGCAGCCAATACAACATTTATGAAGCTACATTATTACTAGG